>JAVFBX010242659.1:0-10352 GCA_034783855.1 Mopalia kennerleyi | reverse complement strand
TAAACCTATTTTATGATAGATTATATAGTCTATTAATTTTCTGAATTGTTTTATACAACAATGTTCTATCTGTGAAAGTATGTTTCTGTAAATATCTATAAAGGCAATTATGTAAATTTTACTTATTTAATCTATCTGTGAACTAGTTCTGTTAAATGTGTTTATGTTTTCTAACCATGTTATATTTATGTTATATCCCATCTGTTATATGTGATCAGCTCTTTAAATGGATTGTATGTATATGTATGAATCGAGTTCAATAAACTAAACTAAACAAGTACACAAGCGGTATCGTCTCATAAACATCTTGGTGTATTGAACAATTTCTCAGACCGCCTCGTGGAACGAACACATCGAACCAGTTCTAAAAGCTTCTTAAAAGTCATTTTTGTTCTTTGAATTAAATTATAGACTTGACTGTAAAACTTTGGAAATCATGTTTGAAGCTTTTTTGAGACCTACTCTAGAGTATGCAGATGTGGTCACGTACAGTCTAACGGAAGTACAAATTGAACGACCGTCTCAGTTCTGATGCCATTGAGTAGGTTAATAACCGTCTGACCCTCTTTAAGTTTTTTTCTCTCATTTTTTGCCTTTTTGGCGTCCTGTCTCTGTTTGAGAATTGCCTGCTTATGAAGCCTTATTTCTTCCAATCTTTTTCTATGCTGATTAACTGTCACGTCCTTTAAAGCATTTGCTTCATTTAAAGCAGCGTCTCGCTGCTGTGGTGACATATTTTCTAGCCAATCACCGGCTTTGTTAAGATGAACATAATAAGGTTTTCAACAGTGAATACCATGGCTGATGGTATTGCTCTGGTATGATAGTCCAGCATTCCAAATACGGATTCTGGAAATTTATGGTGAGGAATTACCGATTGACACTCTGGGAATCCGTTCACCTCTTTTTGGAAGTGAATGCCACCTGGTAATTGGATCAAAGCAATTTTAAAAATAATTCTTCACGGTCAAAAAATAAAACCTCGACGGCTTACGCTCATTCTCCAATGAGGTACGTAAGTACATGTATATGATTTACGTATCCGAACTTTTCCAGCCATGAATTCATGGATGTTTACATTTGTCATGTTCTGAACTAACTCTGAATATATACTGTTCATTGTCAGGATGTTGTGTTTCTTTTTGTTACAAATACATAACGGGCTGGTCAGGAAAATCTGGCAAACCAAGTGCTCTACACCATGCCATTTTTAAATTGTTTTTGAAGCACCCCAACACACTGGATATCAAAAAGTTCGGGGCCTCGCAATACTCTTCAACAAAATGTATTAATTTGTCTTCGAGGACATAAATAAAGCCAGCATTCCGGAAAGGGATATTAAAACGGATGCCTTTGAATGGAGAGAGTGGATTGACTTCTCCCTTTCCTTTCTAGTACAAGTAAACCCATTTAAAGCAACCGTTTTTCTCATCCCTTCCCGGAGCAAAGGCTGTACAAGCAGCACGAACGAAATTAACAGTTCCACAGTCCTTCCCATAAAAAGATGTCACAGGAATTTCACCTAAACTAATAGGTTTTTTTTAACGCGGACAGGGAAGCATTGCCTTTGTCTGAAGCGTTCGTTAACAGATGCAGTCCGCAGTAAAAATTGAGGATGGCGCCATGTTTCTCCCTCTCGCCTTCCGTCAACTGGCCCCAGTTCGAAGTTATTTGCGGCAACAATTTTCTCCGGTACTCCGGTATATATTGTGGAAACAGCTTTTCTGAAAATGGATATATTTTATGTAGGGTATAACGCTCAATTCAGCTTTATTAATATTGACTATACAAACAAATGTATGGCAACTGAGTATAACCATCGTAAATATCTTCTTAATATATTTAAAAACTTAACCCATTGAGTGATACTTAAATGGATTTAGAAGGGGGTGTTTTTCCAAGATTTATTTGTTTTGTATTTGTAGACTAATTAACAATATTATTTCTACCGGCAAAGTAACATTTTAAATACACTACCTGTGGCTGCCCTGTCACTCGTCGTCAGGATTTTTGCAAGAAACTGTTTTCCGGGGCATGATTCTTCCTGCAAATCGTCTTGGTCCCTGACAATTTTCTGAAAGGCATTCAGGGTTGACCGAGCCGATTTGTCAACCATCTAGCGGATTCCCAGGAGCTTAGGTTTCTTCTTTTGGTCGGTATTTAGAAACGTTTCGTTGTTTTTTTCCAAACTTGCTTGTACCGTCACTGTATGATGTAGCATACTGAGCGGTGGGTACAGCCTCTGCTATATTATTTTTGTGCAAAAATTTATACTCAGTTTAGCAATATTCTCTACTGTACTGGCACCAGGCAGATATTTTGCCGTTATACTTACCAGCTTCAAGCACACTGCTATAACCGGAGCCACATGAGCATAGCCAACGTGATGATGTAGCAATGTCAGGACGCAACTTTTAAAAGTGTTATTATATTTAATATTTATCTCACTTGAAAAGGACACTGTTGTGTCATGGTTGTCATCAATGCTGACTGTGCCGGTTTGTACATGTTTGTACATGTTTGTGAGTGATTTTGATGGTAACCTGAACGCCTTTTGTGCGGTTTAATATTTTCTTTCGCAATTGTCTTATTACTGTCCACCTGGATTGTTTCTGAAACTTGAGATTAGTTAATACATTTTTCAGCCGATTGATTTTCTTAATGTTATCACTTGTTAATTGCTTTTGGACAGAAATTAATTTGTTCTCACGGTTTCGTCTGACTCTGGAATTCAATGTATTTTTCCTAAAATCTGCTTTTTGCCGATTTTCTCCCAAGTATTCATCTTGCAATGTTCTTACTTCTGCAGACAGATTGTCTCTTATAGCTCTATAGCTGTACAGACCTCTTTTTGTTTGGGCTGGGTGGGCTGGTGGAGAGGAATGGTAAATACTTTCTACAATAATGTTTCTAAAGATTTTTTATTCTCTTCAGTTCTTTTTTTTTTATAAGGGTCTGTCTTTCTTTGATAAGTTTCTATATTGTCACCTGTAAAAATCGATTGTTACATTGAGAATCATTAAAGGAGAAGGCACGCGATTTTACAGTGGGTTTTGGTCGTTTTATAATAGTATTTTAGTAACATGACAGTCCTCAGATTAAGAAACTAAATAATATTACGCCTGTAATTATAATTTTACAAACCGGAAGTGACGTGCGTGGTGCAAGTGACACACAATAATACACTATTCCATATGCTATAGCTATGATAAATCTATCATATTCGAGTCGAGTTCTTCTCCGAATCTTTCTATCAGGCAGAATTATTACAATACAGGTTTGTACCAAATTATTCTAAGGAAGAACTAGACGCCAGGTAGGAACATTTAAGTTAAAGGACGGCTGATACGGCAGTCTGTAGGCCTAGATGCAAGTACTTATAAATTCGTATTATACAGTCAATATGCAGGCCTAGTCGCACGGAAGACAAGCATTGGTATGTGTAATGACCGTAAGTATCAGATTTTATGATCTGAAAACGTAAAGATCAATACAAAAATGCGCTCACAGTGGAAAGAAAAGCTTAATTTAACATGTGTTAGCATGAATGGGGAATAGGTCAATTCGTGCTGAAGGTCCCTTTCATAATCCGATGGCACAAAACGTGTAACGCCCAGTATCAAGTTCTTCAACTTGTCAAATGATGCATTTACTGGCAAATTTTTCTTTCTGATATTTACCAGCCACTGCCTTGAAAACAGGATCTCTCAGGCAACATTCAAAAGGAATTCTTTTTGCAATAACCAATTCATAATTCTCACATCCAAGTACCACACAGGCAGGCATAATTCCTGTCAGAAATTAGACAGTCATGCGTTTAACAATGCATTAGCATACGTTATGTTGTGGGTCACTTGCACCACGTACGTCACGTCCGGTTTGTAATAGTTTAATTACTGACTTAATTTTAATTAGTTCCTTGATCTGAGGGATGTTATGTTACTAAAATGGTTTTATAAACGACCAAAAACCAACTTTAAAATCTCATGCCTTCTCCTGTAAGGTCTTGCTGAACCCCTTGGGCTCAAATTGAACCAAATTATTCTTATCGCTTACATTAAAAGTAAGGTATTCAAACTATATGTCGTTGAAAAAACTAATTCAAAATTCTATTTACAAACAGTTAAATTGGAGCCTATAATTTAGCTTCCCCGTGATCATGTATTCAAGTCACAAAACTTTAATTGTCTATATGGCACTCCAGTTTTACGCAGACACTACATTGTCCATGGCGCATTTCTAGAAAACTATTCATATTAGAAATTTCAAATTTGTACCATTGTAAAGAGCACGATGTGATCTAGTAAACGATGTTCATCCTTGATTTTTTAAACTGTTTTCTGAAAGTTTTATTTTACATTTTTAAAAGACTGTCCAAGGTGGGATATGCAAACAAATTAACTGTGATCGATCTAATCAAATTTTTTTAAAACTGAGGCACAGTTTACTAGTTCAAGGATTATTTTACTAGGTCAACTTATCTATTGAGTCATATCGTTATTGCAGTTTGCGAAATAAACCTTGGAAAATGCAGTCTATTTTTTTCTGATGACATTTACTCATTTTGCCAAATTTTTAGAAATAATAATTTGAGTTTTACAATATTCATAAATATGTTATGCTGAGTATTCAAGCTTTCCACAAATATACACATACATGTATATATGGTTCAAATTTATACTCTTTTGCATAATAGACTCAATACAACAGGTGTTATGAAAATCGACAAAGGGGTCCAGCAAGACCTTAAACATTGAATATTATGGGACTCACACTGAAAACCAATAAAGGCTCTCTGTAAGAAAGCCCTAGTTCTTTTGTATTCCGACATATTCAATCTATAACACATGGAAATATAGAATTCGTCCATGACTATCCAAGGCGTATTTTTTGATTGGGGTTTAACAATGTACTGAATTTTTTTTAGCTAATATGACGACGAAGTATCCACTTCACAAGGTGCCTTATTTAAATACGATGGAGAACCACCCTCGCTATTTCGGGAGGCACGTCGAGGGAATAGCTCAAATCTGAGCTAGTCAGCGCACACGCTTTCCACTAAGCCACGAGCCTATGATCGATGTGACTATGGAAAACATGTACTGTGTTCTTTGTAAGACAACTAACAATCACAATTGTTTCGTGGAAATTAACATGTGTTGCCAGGAATTCACTGAGATAAATATTTCACAGTAAAACTACGTTTAAAGGTTTTTTTATGCCCCTTTTTTGTTGATTCTACGCTCCTTTTATATCAAACCGTGTATACTGATCAGTACTTTCTGTAATATATTTGACATACCTTAATAATCAGTGTGTTGCTTTATGTTAGTTAATTTGTCCCATGAACACAACTCGAGATAAAAATCTAATTAAAAATCTGTCTGTGTTCATCTAGACCATAACATGATTCATCGATCTTAAAAATCGATGAATAAAAAAAACTCTGAAGAAAGCTCATTAACTCATTTTGAGGCAACGTTTCAGTTTATTAATCGAACCATGACCAAGAGCACATATGTATATATATACAATTGGGTGACGAAAATACGTTGGTCAGTTGAACGTAACATGATGTGTTTCTTAAACCTTAACTTTTGTCAGAATAGCTGCATATTTGTGTTGTCACATGGTATTATAATGGAGTCAGTTTTGTAGACACTTGTATCAAATTATTTACTACTTCACATAACAGGTTTTATCGTTGATAATAGGTCTGAAACAAATGATCTGCCAGTTACACTTAACAATCCAATCGGATGGCTACATATCTATTTCAAACTAGAACCTTAAATAGAAGAATTTTAGCTAAGATTTCTGATTTTGAAAGAGAACATGATTCTTTTCACTGTCAGAATTCTTTTCCTGAGACAGAAAACGAGTTCCCATGTAATTGAGGTTGAGGAATATTTACTGCTACATGGGAAATTTAAATTTCACAATAGAACAATAGAAAAGATATACTTATTAAAGAAGTTCTGATCACCATCCGGACCGATCAACCGACTGTCACAATAATTTATTGCAGCATTGATTGGCCGTAACAATATATATATATACATGTATATGAGAGCCAAAGATACGGACATCAAACAACTTACTGATAACTAACAGTATGGTATGTTAACGATAACAGTAAGTACTGATCAGTATACACAGTCAGTTGGATATAAAAAGATTATAGAATCCACTAAAAGAGAGGCATATCCAATCGTGTTCTTGCAAGTGATATTTGCCAAAGTGAATTCCTGTGAACACATATCTTAACAGTTTTAACCTTAATGAAAGGGTTGTGTGTTATGGTTCACTAGTAGAGGACACCTTGTCACATTAATCGTAACCAGCGCATGGTGTTTTATCAGTCAATCAAAAGTTTGTCACCAAGTTTTGTCTGAAAGATAGTTGGTCTTATTACATTTAACTTGTTTCTTATACTTGTACTACCTTGCTTTGTCCGTTTGTGTACCATATAATCTCCCTTTTACTGTAGATATCCTATTTGTTTGGCTTGTTATTGTTATCCCATTCGTCAATTTAGGTGTTAACTGACTGAATTTGTCATTTTTCGTCCTATGTTTGTCCTTGTACACGTAGTTTGTCATCCAATTTTGTTTGCCAATTTAGTCAGTACATTTGTCATTCCAGCCCGAGTGTTTGTCCATCATTCCAGTATAAGTTGTCATAATAGCCATTGTTTTGACATGCTTGTCAGTGTATTTACCTTCTGTCACTAAGTTTGTCACGCTTTACATTGTCGGTCATTCTAGACTGTCTTTTCGTTATATATATGTAGTCAATGTTCTGTCATGCTATAGATATGCCTGTTAATTTCGCGTTCTATACTATCATCAGTTAATTTCATACCTGATAAACCCAGCTGTAGTCTTACCATACCGTAACAAATTCTTTGACGCTATAAAGCTTTACATGATTTTATATGATGCAAACCTACCAGTTAAGTAGTGGCGCTCATCATTTGCATGGATGGACCTGCCAAAAATTAATAATGTATTTATGTTACCACGCATGTTACCATACAGTCATATTGTGTTACTCTACATCCAAATGATGTTAGAAACTAAGATGAGCAATTCTTCGAAGATAAAGGATTGATGACCCCATCAAGTGAGAAGTAAATAGTAAAACAGCTCTCCGGGTTTCGGGTCTACTAGGAAACATGAACTGTATCAGCGAGTAACACGATATTACGCTAGCTAGACATTGCTTACATGCAGGGTTCTGTATCTCTGATCGTCTCATATCATGTAGCGTTATCTAGAAATACACGGTTTGAGGGCTCTTTAACACGCACCATGCTACATGAGATTCAACTGTAGGGCAATTACACGATTAGAAGCGCTCAAACTCAGCAGCTAGATCTTGCTAGGCTGTTTATATTCACCCCGCCACACTCCTAGCCCACTTCCCTTTCTATCATGATCTTTAAGGTCTACTGAGCAGCGGGTACTTCGTTCTCATGCTAATTATCTACCGTTGAATACTGTTTTATATACCAATCAATATCATCCAACAATATTTAAATATAACACTTCAGTATTTATTTACTTTATAACCAAGTCTTTGGATTAATAATGAAAGTATACTCAAACATCAATTCTAACATAGATAAAGATGAATTATTTTTTACTGGAATTTGTCACGTACTTTGCTAGATTTCTGGCCGTACAAAACGTACTTAAGTCACGTCTGTAACATCATGTAATTCTTTCTACTTCCAGATACAGATCCCTTTAATTTTTTTCTATTAAACTCCTACAGGGGAGAGTTATAAAAATTAAACTATTTTTATCCAATCTTTATCTTAATCTGCAGCAAATATCAAAACATGGATATTTTCAAAGAACCGACAAAGTTTAAACGATTCATCCCGATGTCAACTACAAGTATAATTGAGACTTATTAACCTTAATAACTGCGCTGGTAAGCTTGTTCAACCATTTGATTTGATGCTACAATTATAAGATAACTTCTTCATAGTAAAGAACCTGATGAAGGACTACTATCTGGTGCGAAGTCTTGTAACCTTTAACGCATTACACAGATTTACACACAGTCTGCATGATGAAGGGAATTCACCTAGTTCTACATGCTACACATTTAAAGTTTTTCAACTCCAAACTTAAATGTATCGAAAAAATTACCGTTGCAAGTCAGCTTTAATTCGGGTCTCATAACACTCAGGCTGACATGCAAAATAATAATATTCACACAATAGTGCAAAGGCTATTTCATAACATATTTTATCGTGGCATAAAACTTTCACCGCAAGTTTGTCGTTCAGTCGTGTCCTCTGGTGGTTTACTAAAGATGGGTGGATATGACAATGAAGTGAAAGGTATCATTAGTCTTATTGGAATTGGAAGATGGCAGACTGTTCAATGTATTTGGTTATTCCTTTTTTATTTAGCTTGGTCAAATAACATCTTAAGCATTGTGCTAATCGGTAAGTGAGCTATTTTAAAAATGATTTGTAATTCCATTGTACTTGTGAATAACTCAAACAAAAGTGATGAGAATACAATACGTTTCGGACAGCCTAGCCTAGTGTTCATCATTAGGATCAAACCATATTTTCTATGTTGACGTTAAACGGCTTTTAAAAATTGTTTGTACGCAATTTATTTTCTTTTTACATATTTGTGAATTTTTTCTTTTCCCATTTAATCCTTTATCACTCGTGGCAGGGGGATAGTGTAATCTCCCTGGAATGCTGGTCGGTTGTTCGTCTTTTCCTCTATTAATCTGTTATCAGTATATGTATAGCGACAGTGTAGTTTTTATTTATTGTTTTGTGTTATTCTGCAAAAATAGGCTACTTTGCCAGGCACAGATTTACTTGACAGAGCATTGCATTATGTTGCATTAAATAACGATGGACAACCATCCCATTGCAGACTTAACACACTATGTTAAGTCTTACATTGATATAAATGGTTAAAATAATGCTAAAGAAATTAGATTACAGGGTATGTTTTGCTTAGTTGAAAGTATACAACATGTTGTAGATTACAACACATACTACATGGTGAAGCATGGTACAGTTTTAAACATGCCTGTACATCACTTTTGGACTAATCGATATATTAGACTTCAATAGTTGCATTTCTATTTTAGGCTTTGTCCCAGACTTTACCTGTGTAAATCCTTCAAATACTACAACTGGAAATTGGACAAAAGAAATCATCTTTGATAACCAGTGTTCGCGATTTGACTTAACAGGGAACAGATCAGAACCCTGCGGGCAAGGATACGTTTATAGCACACCAAAATCAAGTTCAATTGTAAGCGAGGTAAGATACGACCACCATTATGCGTAATTTACGAAGAATTTTGTTCAATGCAACATTGCTGCGGCCTAAAATTGGAAAAAATGTCCCGTGATTTTACATTCCCATTAAGACAAGTTGAGTTATGAGTTGTTTGTTATTGCAGTGATAATTGTTTTGTTTGTCAAAACTATATACCAAGGCTATTAAAGAGTGTCAAATAAAAATCATATACCATAACGTGCGGGTGTTCTAATGCTGATATCCTAAATGATATATACTTAAAACTGATATAGTTTGTATTGAATGTAGTGATTGCGTAAGGCATGCGTTGTATACGGGATTGCTGTACGAACGAGCACCGGTAAAGTAATCCTTGTGACGTTACTCAGAACAATGAACACGCTGTTTCAGTGCTGATATATTTTTGGTAATAGTGTTGGAGATTTATAAATATATTAGTGGATATACTTTTTCATTTTTACGCTTCCCTCCATATCTTACAGTGGGACTTAGTCTGTGGCGAATCTTTTCTTCCTGATGCTTCTCAAAGCGCGATGAATATTGGACTGATATCAGGAGCGTTGATATTCCCAATATTGGCGGACAGATATGGAAGAAGACGCATCGTTCTCTATTCTCACGCGGGGTTCGCTTTGGTTGCACTTGCTACATCTTTCGTTCCGAATATATGGGTGTTTATCGCATCGAGAGTGCTTTTAGGGATTATGCTTTTTGTAAGTATCAAATGTTTTTTTCTTAAAACAAAAATCAACTGCAGTTGTTTTCATTGACATATCATAATTGTAGCTTTAACACATGTATGTAGAAAAAGCTATAACCTAATAGATGCGATGAATCTATTTAATACAATATCTACGAGAAAAATATAGTGATCGAGACGTTTTTCATGATTCTTCGCTGGCGTGAGACATGTAAGAGATAAACGAGACACTAAGTGTTTCGTGGGTCACAGCAAAACGCTGTACCAGAGCAGCTTGTTGATCGTTCCGAATATAAGGGTGTTTATCGCATCGAGAGTGCTTTTAGGGATTATGCTTTTTG
>JAVFBX010242648.1:0-10352 GCA_034783855.1 Mopalia kennerleyi | reverse complement strand
TCTTCTCGATTGTACTAAAACATCAATTAAGAAAATAGGGTCACTGCGACTCATTTTGCTATGCCGGGTCACATATGACGACGGATTGTCCACTTCATACGGCACCTTACCTTAATACGGCGGAAAACCGGATGGGAATCTCGTAAAAACCTCCCCTGCGATTGCCGGAGCCACAATGTGTGACTCTTTCATATACCTGGTGGTCGACAAGCGGACTCGATGTGGTGAACGGTGCATCGAAGCAGGTTTAGTAAGCGCACACGCTTTCACTAAGCCATGGCCGTTGGCCAATAAGTAAAAGGATGTCTCCGGCACATCACGGGGTGGATTTTACGAGGTCTCCCTAGGTTTTCCACCATGTTTGTGGTTGAGTTTTTTATTCACCAAATAAAGACATTGTGTACAGAGTATTTATAATGGAAGTGTTGTTTGGCGGGAATAAAGTCTATAAGACCAAGTTATATTACACATATCAGATATATAGTAGTTTGTAGGCAAAACGACGTGTTTCTCAGCATACAAACTTAAAGTACAATAGTTAGACACCAGCACACCAAATCAACTATTAATAAGTAAGTGGTATTTTAATTTAGACTTAAAGTTAGAACTAGATACGGTTGATTTTGGCACTATATATTGGCAGTTTGTTCCACTCCTTAGGTCCGGCTATTTGGTTAAAAGAAGAAAAATTATCAGACATAGTGAAAGGTTTATGTAAATTCAGGTTTGATATTCCAGTTGAGTAATAATGAATAGATGCTTAAGTAGTGAAAAAAAAAACTCTAGAAAGATTCGGTGTAGCAGATGAGGGTGGTACATGAATGTATGAGTTATTTGAAGACAGGAGAATACATTAAGTGTATCTATTGGCAAAGTATTTAACGCCTTAAAAAGAGGATCTGAATGTTCAAGACGACTAATGAAGGTTACAGTAAGGACGGCACGTTTCTGGAGAAGTAATAATGGTTTTAGATGAGTTGCATAAGCATCACTCCATAAGGTGTTAGCGTAATTCAGATAAGGAAAGATTACAGAATTGTATAGAATCGTTAACTTTTTTTTGTTCACAAGAGGAGATACATATGTCAGAAGGCCAGTTTTTTTAGACATCTTTTTACAAAACAATATTGAAACGAGGAACAGTGTGGACAATCCATCGCCGTATAAGTGAAATAGTCCGAAATACCCTTATTAAGTACTACTTTCAAACACCTATCAGACAAACAAACAAAAAAGGGGCGGAACAATATTTGGTGTTCTGGTGTAGTCAGATAAGATCAGTATTAATATTATGCAGTGTATGGACAATTTATACAAATGGTTTTTTTTTGTTGTGGTAGTACGTAAAGAAAGACAATGCAGTCGCGGATACAGGATTTCCTCTAATCAAAGGGGATGGGGGCTTCTCTATCACAGCTCCGTCGGCGAGGGACTAGGGGCTGGCAAGGATCCAGGAACTGCCTAGGCCCCGAAGCCTCCGAAAATGAGGAACCCCGTAGACGATCTCAGCTAATTTTGGCAATGAAATTTTTCCTGTCATTTTGATTGATCGATTATGGTCGAACTTAATTGGTACAATTTTCAAAGAGAAGACCACTCTGACACAAGCATTATGTAGCAAAAAAAAGTCGTAGTGTCACACCAGTTACTCTGATGGGGCAAGGATATGCAGGCATTATACAGGGGTACGTGCTAGCATTGACCTAAATACTAGTAATTTAGACACAACTGGACTGAAAGAAAACACCAGTACCGTACATAATATTGATGCCATGGGAATGTGGTGTAACAACGGTTTTGTGCGTCTTTACAGCAATAAATTTTGAAATTTTGTTTGATTTTCGATCCGTCATCTAAACGTGCCGGTCTGCTTTTGTGCTATCTAGCCTGTATATAGGTCAGTGATTACGCATGTAGGTTATGTACACATCATGGGATTTAAATTTGAATTTATTTTTATTTCAGATAAAGCCATTAAGAATGACTATAACGCTATGTCAATCTAATATCATTCTTTCGACCAACTACGTAACATGGGATCAGGGGGTGACATATCAGACGAGTTGTTCACGGATTTGTATGAACTAACAAAGAAATTTCTGATGGACAAATCCTGGTCAGTAAGACCAAAGAGTAACGAACGACTATGCAGGACTTCGAGGGATGACGGCTCAAACAAGTTTACCACAGAGATGTATAAACTTGAAACGAAATTCCTGATGAGCGAATGATGGCCAGAAAGACCAAGGAATTGCGAACGGTTTAACATGGCTTCAAATGATGACGGCTCAAACAAGTTGGCCACAGAACTGTACAAACTAGCAAATAAATTCCTCATAGGCCAATCATTGCGTGGTCAACCAGCACGTAGTGGACATGTTCTTTACAGAAACAAAACAAAAGCATATTTTGACCAAATCATGAACGATGGAGGAGGCGTGATGTCTCCGTACATAAAGGACCACAGTGGCGACCGTTCCAATCCGATGAATGGAAACCGGGAAGGGTTATTTTTCATGGCGAACACGTCGTACAATGGTAATCTTCCCAAATTCTCCTATTTTGGACCTCGCCGTTTATGCATGCCTATCTGTTGGCTGCTTAACAATTTTAACCCGAATGGATGGGAGATGTTTTTCAGTGATTTTTATTGCATGCGTCGGGGACGCCCCCATTATGTGACAGTGGTCATTTGCGAGAAAGGCTCCGCCAACTACAGTTTCTGTAAGAAATATCTGATGCCGTTACCAGAGGACAATCCCTTCTTTAGAATTGTTGACGGGAACTCTTTTCTTGTTCATTCACACATGAATGTGGAAGTGTTTTACATGAAAGAAATTAACATACATGAAGCGAAGAAGTCAGGAGCTACATTAACAAATGTTATGTGCATAGGTAAAGGTTCATCGCCATATGGAAAACCCAAACCTTCAGATTGTGACAAATGCAACAGGCGCTAATAAAACAGTCGAAAATGTTTACAAACGTGTGAGAACGTTACACAATCTTAAACCTATAAAGCTACACCTCTTTAATAAGTTTCATCATATCTTTGTAGAATCTCACTTGAAGTGAGATTCTATCCGATTTTCACAATATTCTTTACAAATCACGTAATATCATAATTTGAAGAAAAAATATATATGCCTTGTATTCTTGAAACCTCTCGTTCACACAGGTGCACAAACACTTGTCTGTTTACCATATTTAATGGCCGTAAGAGGATATAATTTTATGTTATAGCGCAGGTTAATTTATATTATAAACTACTGACATGGAATACTTTGTACTATATGCTAAGTCGCATTCATGACTGTCGTGTTATATATAAACATTAATGTTATGTTTTTATTATCAAACCGGCCCTACAAAAGATTTCTTATCTTATCTTAAATATCAAATATTACATTCATTCATATCGGTAGGTCACGTGGTGTGACATGACCGTCTATCGCTCGGTAGAGGCGAATACATAGCTTATATAGACTATATTGTATATAGAGATACGAGATGCAGCTATACCAAAACTCGAGAAATAAGGTCTGCCTCTGAATACTAAATAACGTTGAATGCGCATGACCTAATTACCGCGTAAGAGATTTTTATACGCCAACCATTTGACGGGACCTGGTCGCATAGTCCAATTTTCGTTTCTGTGTTGAATTCGAATAAAACTGTATATGATTGTCTTAAGAGGTCGCTGGGGATTAGTTTTGGTGTGTATCGGACTAGCGGTGGCACCAACTGGAAGCAAACTCTAAATTTTGTTTCTGTTAAATTTGTTAATTTCTTGAATTTGAAAACAACTTTATATGATTGTTCCATGTGACAAGCATCGCTTGGGATTAGTTTTGGCATAAGTCGGACTGCAGGTGGCGCCACCTGGCGGCAAAGTGTAAATTTCCTTTTTGTATGTTAATTTGAAAACTTCTGCGGAATTTGAATCAGACTTAGTTAGTGTTTCCTTGGACAAGATAGAGTAAACATATTCCACGTGTCAAGATGACATGTAGGATTTTGTTTGGTCTAACTTGTTAACTTGTAATCTCTTGTCAACGTTTTGATTGCGGACATTAACTTGAAATCTTCTTTTGGAATTCAAATCAAACTTAGTAGGAGTGTCCATTTGACAAGACAGAGTTCAGATATTCCACGTGTCAAGATGTCGTGTAGGATTTTGTTTGGTGTATTCTTGTCAAGAAAAGTTGTCACTGGTGCATTCTTTTCACACTTGATTCTATATTCCATGTGGCAAGATTTCTTCGGGCGTATATTTCGACTCACTTGACCTCTTGTTAAGCGAGTGTGGTACTGCTGAGAAATGATTGATTTTGACATAAAAATGGACGTCGGGTGGCCATGTGTCGGTCCAACCCAACGTGCTCAAAGAAGAAAACGAGATGGTTTCAGTCACGTAAGGCCGTGTAATTTTGATATATTGGAAGATAAAGTGCGGAACCGTTGTAGGGTTCTGCTATTTCTAGCGGTTAAGAAGCTTCATGTAGCATAGCTAATCGATTGGTAGCTGTATAATTATCAATCAAAGACCATAGCCAATGGTATGTTTCTTTAGTCTTTAATTGGCTTGACCAATCAAAACTCATGCTTTATAAAATGTTTGCAGATAGTTTAAAAACGTATAGAGGAAGAAAACAGTCTTTTGCGAGCTTTGAAGAGAGTAAGGAGTTTTCGGACAATGGTTCAACATTAGGGATATCGACTGGAATGGACAAACTTCGAGATATGAGCTTAGTACAAATTTAGTTCTGAACTAGCGAAACAACTCAACGCTACGTGCAGGATATAGGTTATATATGCGCTCAATCTTTGTAAATTATTGTTAGGCTTATTTTAATGGCGGGTACGATTGAATTCCTTTTCTACTAAATAAAAATAATAACTTCTATTCAAACTTACACACCCATCAAATGTATACAACAAAATTATTTGTGATAAAATGTTACATAAAGTAGCGGAAGTCCAATAACTCGAAGTGTGTAACGCCCATACCATGTAGTAGCGGAAGTATTTTAACTAGAAGTGTGCAACTCCCATACCATGTAGTAGCGGAAGTCCATTAACTAGAAGTGTGTAACGCCCATACCATATAGTAGTGGAAGTCCATAAACTAGAAGTGTGTAACGCCCATACCTTGTAGAAGCGGAAACTACTCACAAAAAAGTTAAGGATCACTATGAGAGAACAGGTGAGTGATAAACTCAATTCTCAACTGTCATCCAAGTCTCAGTCCAGCCAAATTGTTATGAATTCCTGGTCAGCTGTAAGTTGGCATGGAATTAAATGTTTGCAAAACTTCAACGCATTGACTTCTTTCTTCTGAAAGTTATGACTTTGGGTGCAAGTGATCCTTAACTTTTTGTGAGTAGTTTGGTAGTGGAAGTCCATAAACTAGATGTGTGTATCGGTTACGCCCATACCCTATCGAAGCGGAACTCCATTGACTATAACTGTGTAACGCCCATATTATGAAGTAGTGTAAAGAAGAACTATATGCCCCCTTAAGGAAAACATTCTCTAGCTGTGTGTAAACATGTAGGTATAGCAGGAGTAACAGTTCCGCCACTTCAAAGTAATCATTTTTACCCATGCAAAAATCACGTGATTTCGAATCGGAAATTCACAGCTAATCGATGCATTGAAGCCTAGTGGAGAAAATTTGGAATATTGAGGCTATGGGTGTTTGGATTTACCATTTGAAGTCTCGGCAATCTTGAATAGCATTGCCCAGTTATGGAACGCACACTACATAAGAAATCTCACAATATAGGACAGCCAAGGTCTGACGTAATATTTTACCTGCCAAAACTGCTTGGGGGAACCATTGCCTCCAACCGCTGCGGGAAAAGGACGTAGACAATCTGTCTAATGAACTGTCATGAGACGTACCGTATTGTAAAGACCATTACATTGACTTGTTTTGCCTCTTCATAGACGAGAGTACCAAGCGTCTTCCCACAAACCTAGAACAGGCACAATGCTTGCTTGTGTATTTATTGCAAAGATACCAATGTTTGCAGTAATTTAAATTACTTGAAATCAATGCTGAGTCTACCAGATTTACTACATGATAAAACACCAATAGACTGGCCTGATATAATACTGGACAAGCATATCGGGTGACAGAATATTAATTTGCATTATTACAGAATTTTAGTCATAACTACCAGACAAGTTGTCTGTCATTTGTTTCACAAATTTATAAGCTCGGGTATTAAATAGTCCAAATGATTCAATATTGGTTTGTAATATAAATATTTTATGATCAGGTGTGTTTCCTAAATCCAAAAATCTTGTCATAAAAGCTTCTTATGTGATCACATGTGATTATCTTTAGGTCAATGTCAGATTGTGTGTTTGGGTCTTTGCTGAAACAGAAATTCTGTTATTTTTAAGACGGTTATTTGTAACCGTGTTTATTTTAAAGTTTAAATGCCCAAAGTATTTTCTTCACCTGTTTTTATATATATACCTATGTCTCAAGTTAAAATTACTCCTGATGATGGTTTAATCAATAAACCGAAACGTTGAGTCAAAATGAATTATCTTATCTTTCTTCGGAGCTGTTGCTTTACTTTACTATGTTAAACTCCAAATTGGTAGTCATAATATGCAGGGCAATGATATCTGTCTATCTTTTCTTTTGTTTTGGCCCCGTGGGGGAGCGGGTTGGTCAGTCCAGAAGAATACTCCCTCGGCTTCCTCGGTCGATCGTAAAAGAGGAGCTTTCTGTTACCCTGGTGTTCTCAGAGCTAAAGGGAAACGAAGCTGATCTGTTTGTACGTTTTATTTTTGTCTCCGTCGTCATATAAGTGAAATACCCTTGAGTACGACGTTAAACACCAATCAAACAAACAAACAAACAAACCTTTTGTTTTGTACTGCACAGCAATCTAGGCTGTGAGAGGTATCCAGGATCTAAGATCCTACACGCTACAGACAGGACCTGCTTACCCTATATGGCTAAAACGCCACCACCCTCAGATAGATAGACCACTGTACAAACTTTAAAACCAAAATACATGCATGCTAAAAATCTAGTCTGACCTGCAGAATCCATCCTTTATGAACATCAGGCTGTTTTATGGCCCTCAGATGGACATAACGTCTAGAAAACTGTACATAAAGCGTTACAACTCTATAGACCGGTCACATTAAAATCCAACTCAGACTCGCAGAGAACCATCTTTTACGGACGCCAAACAATTGTTGAGACACCATGTCTCAACAAAAAGGTCGACATTCCCTCGAAGCCTCGATCTCAAATTCGCACAAAAGTAAGTGTGTAATATCCCGCAAGACAAACCTTCGGAAGGCGGCTACATGGTCCAAGGGATCATTGTGATCCACAGCGTAACACCGGTGGCGCCAAAGTGTGCCAACTGCAGTTAAAGCCACCGCTCGTATGACCGTCATGCACTCCTTGCTGTGAAACCTTCGCCGAAAAGGACAAACTGATCGCCCAGCGAAACTGCCCGCCCTATAAATATCTACCAAGTAAGCCATTGGCGATTTGCTACCATGGCGCCAATGGATGGCGTTATCACGGCTCGGAACAGGAGAGTCAAACACGGATTGGAATGCTAAATCCCAAGAAACCGGGCGAATGTCAACCAACGGCCACTTGGTGAAAAACGCTGGTTCTGTCTCACTTATTTGGCAGATCCAGTTGTGGTTTTTGGAAATTAATTATGTCCGATAAATACACAAATCCCTTAGCCCCTAGTGATCCTGGCTGAAAAGACATGCCACGCCCGTCTACAACCATTGTGTTAAAAAAAATAAAGGTTGACTTAACGCTTGCTGCCAGCACACGGGTTCTGATGCATACCTTCTAAAGCGAAACGCATTCCGGAGGACCTCCAAACACCAAGGAGGGATTTTATTTACAGACTCTGGGAGTTCTGTCCAATGGAACAAAATTAATGATGTATGGCGCATGGTTTTAATCTGTAGTGAAACAGCGCCCGTCCAACACATGTCCAACGATCTCCACACGAAATGAGGCCGCCAAGGAATTTGAGCTTAAAGACGCCAATTTGGCATTGACATTTACAAGGCCCAAACCGCCTTTTCTGCAATGAAAGACGAGGTTTCTTCCCACTCCACAAGAACTTGCAAACCATGGTCTGAAGATTATTTATATGTACAGTGGGCATGTCATACACCGTACCAACATACCATAGTTTTGACATTGCCAGAAGGTTCAAAACAAGCACTCGCCCCACGAGACTAAGCGAGCGCTTAGACCAACCGTTAAGAGTGGAGCTAACTTTCTCTAGCGCCGGTGCCCAATTTAAACTAGCTGGAGCTTGAGGCGCATGTTCAACCCCGAGGAGCTTAATGGATTTAGAGTTCCACTCTATTCCTAACGGAGCGTCTGTCCTGTCTTTCCAAACTCCCAGAAAGAGACCTTTTGATTTATCCCTATTTACTCTGGCACCAGAAGCCTTCTCGTACTTTACTAGTACTGGCTTTATCAGAGCTAAATCCTCGTTGCAGCCTACGAACAGAGTTGTGTCGTCTGCATACTGGGCTACCTTTACAGGTTCGTCCACAAACGGCATCTGTATACCTTGAAAAGAAGACTTTCTGATGGCGGCTCCAAGGACCTCAGCCCCCAACACATACAAGAGAGGTGATAGAGGGCACCCTTGACGAACGCCGCGCTCCAAGTAAACCTCATTACTGAGAAAGCCATTTACCAGGAGACGACTAACGGGAGACTTGTATATTAGACTAACCCATTCCCTAAAACGAGGGCCGAAACCCATGCTCCGAAGCACGCTTAGGGTAAATTCCCACTCCACCCTGTCGAAAGCCTTTTCGTTGTCCAGGCTTATTAAAGCGGCCTCAGCGCTCTCACTCTCAACTAAAACAATAAGATCCCGGACGAGCATGCCCCCCGACAAGATGGAGCGACCAGGTACCGAGCATGTCTGGTCTGAATGGACGACAGAGCCAATCACAGACCCTAGTCTTCGCGTTAAGGCCTTGGTGATGATCTTATAATCGGCGCACAATAGGGAGATTGGTCGCCAATTCTTAAGATCCTCCTTGGATCCACGCTTATGTATTAAGCGTACAACAGCCTGTTGCATTGTGGGGGGCAGGGATTTATTGGCAACCGCTTCCATTGCCACCTCATGAAGTATTGGCCCTAAAACGTCCCAAAAAGATATGTACAGTTCTACTGGGAGACCATCAATACCTGGAGACTTGTTTAGGGCCATAGACTTGGCTGCCAAAAACAGCTCATGGACTGTGAGTGGAGCATCACATAAATATGCCTCATCTGCCGACAAATACTTAGTTAATGTACCCAACAACTCGTCCACACAGGGTTGATCGACTCCCTGTGAGGAAAACAAATTTTGGTAAAACTCTCTTGCTGCTTCGAGCATGCCTTTCGTGGTTGTCTCGGGAACATTGTTATCTAACGTTATCCCACGCATAAGTTTTTCAATGCCCCGTGCCTTTTCCAAAGAGCACAAATACCGGGCCCTGAGCTACCCTAGTTTGGACTGAGGCAAACGATTTGTCCAGTTTACACTAGGCACGGCGCCTACGACGAGCTTTAAGTCTACCGAAAGAGATGGCCAACTCTTTCATACCAGCTTTGACGTACTCCCAGAACCCGCCTACGGAAGCAAAAGTAGCTCTCCTTGCCACGCAACTAGCTAGTCTCTAACGGAGCAACAGAACCGCTCATCCTGGGGCAGGGAAGTATTTAGCTTCCGTACTCCAGCACCCCGCCCTATCCAATCACATGAATCAAAAGCTGCCACAACCATCATGTGATCAGAAAGCGCAAAAGTTTCATGGCTGGCGTCCACCAGACATCCCTTGAAACCTCGACTAAAATACACCATGTCCAAACGGGACGAAGACGATCCCGTTGGGGATGTCCATGTGTATTCAGTCGCAATTGGGTTAAGGAAACGGAAAGCATCAGTTAGGCCGCAAGCGCGCAACACAGCTGAAAGAGCGCCTACAGACGTGTCCCGTGAGACATCGGCTACACTTCGGCGATCAAGAGCGGGATCTAGGACTCAATTAAAATCTCCAGCTAAAATAATGTCATCACTACAGGTTTCGAGCAAAGGTAAAATATCGTCAAAAAACCTGCGTCTTTCTGGAATATACGTGGGACCATGGACGTTGATAAAAGACAGTCGACTACGAGAATATTCCGCATCTACCTTAACCCAATGTCCTGCAGGATCAGAGCTAGTAGATAAAATGGATCCACAAGCCAGAAAGGATGCCAGGGAACAATAGCCGTCCCTGCCCTATGGTTGGAACCAGTAGCTGAAACAACTTGGCCCTTAACA
>JAVFBX010242637.1:0-10353 GCA_034783855.1 Mopalia kennerleyi | reverse complement strand
CGGTTTTCCACGGTAATTATACCTTGTTAAGTGGACAATCTGTCGTCATATAAGTGAAATACCCTTGAGTACGATGTTAAACCCCAATCAAAAAAACAAACAAATCATACTTATTGTGGATAACAACAGTTCCCCTGTTCTCTAATTAAAACAGGAAGATTTTGCTGATCTTCTTACTTTGAGAAATAGATTAAAATGAGGTACAGGGGTCATATTTTTTTATGCTAAGTTAATGATTACAAAGAGTCAGTGTGGATTACTACTGACATGTGTCATAATGGTGACTTTTGTGGCATTGAATAATAGAACGCTAACTCCCAGACAGCCAGAGGGGAGGACATGGGAGTGTGAGGTAACTCACCTTTGTCTTTTTACGTTTATGAAAGTGGGTGTGGACAAATTCACTTTGCTAAGCAACTGCTATTCCGACTTATTAAATAAAAGAACAAAAAAAAATTCCTGTATTAGAAACAAATTTTTTCCATCGATGTAATATTAAATATCTTTTCGTGTTCGGCATATTACTGTTAATTTTGTCCTGAGGTTAGTTTTGGTTTAATCTCTAAGATTAGAGATATTTTTATGATAGTCTTATTATATGTGCTGTCAGCAATTGTGTGTTAATGGTGACTCTAATATGAGTGATGGATGTCGGGTGTTATTGAGCGCGAGCCTCGGCGGAGTCAATCTGGCGCCGTCTTTAGAAACACACACGATCTGACCACTCATTGCTTTACACCCCTATTATTCAGCAATTATATGTGATATTGTAAAGATTATTGTTGGAAGCTTTCTACTATTAACTTTAATCCTTTTCATAAATAACCTGTGAATAGACATGTGAAGAGGGTGTGTATTCATTCTGTTATTGCTATGTCTTACAGCTCCTAGCCTCCAGTCAGCCAAGCCTTTCACTCCATACTTGAACTATTAAACTGATAGTCTGTTTGAACATTTTCACCACAAGCAGAAGCGGTCCTTTTTTAAGGGGCGAGAATTTCTGTCACGTTGGCGACATTATTGGATCTTCTAAAAGACATTTTTGTTAATTTTTTGAAGTAGTCTGGTAATATTAGGTCTTTGATGTCACTGTAATGATATAAAGGCTGGATAAATTGTGAGTCACACGATGTGATTTACAGGCTGTTACAGAACAGAGAGTTAGCCTCTTATACTGCACACACAAACAATTTACATGCAACACAAAAAATCTTTTTCATAAAAAAAACCCCAAAACAAACAAACCCCCCAAAAAGCCAATACGTGACTATTGATCAGTTTAATTCAATACTTGTGATATAATGTGCTTATTAGTCTGGTATTTCTCTCTCATTCTGGAATTTGTGTTTTGCTTCCTCACAAAGCGATTTTTCACTTTTTGAATGAGCTGGAGATTGGTCAGTATTGTGCAGATTCCTATCTCTAATTAGTCTTAGTGTAAAATGTAGCAAGTTTTTCAGTTTGAATAAGTAGCTTATTTATGGTAATCAGGAAGTTGTCAACTTTTCTGGTTTGTGAGGGACAACTGCTGTCCTCTGTTGTAGTACTGGCTGAATTAGGCCTCCACAGCGTGGTAGATGGGTGTAGAAGATGCCCTCACATGTCACTCTTCAACAACCACCCATTTACTCCCTGTGGTGTTGAATCATACCACAAAAGCTAGATAGACACTCAATAGGATTATAGTTTGTGTTGAATTGTAAGAGACAGTTCTGCCGGTGTTACATCTAAAACCTCATTGTTATAGTTTAAGTGAGGGTTGTAGGCAAACAAATCAGAGGATTAAATAGGCTATGATATCTTGTGAAACATTAGCCAATACGGCCTATTATCAGAGCTGCCAAAACGGGTGTCTCTATGGAGTCTAAAGGTTGTTGTTGTAATGACGAGTGGAGAAAGCTGTTGAGTGACAGCAGCCAGAGTTTGGGGTCCGGGGAGAGACCAGAGAGACGGGGGCAAACTGACGAGAAGAATTCAATTAACTACCACTGTTGTTTGGCTGTTTTATAAAAGAGCTTTTCTATCAATGAGGTCGGCTGTCCTGGTTATTCTCTAGCCCACACTATCACTGAGAAAACAATATCACTGGGGCGCTTCGAGAGGCTGCCAAGTGTTGGGTTGCTTAGAAATGAAGTAAATGATATTAGTGTTTTGAGTTTTAGAAAGCTTGATATCAGGCCAGCTGACCCTTACATTGAGAGGGAAGATAGATGGTAGAGCGTGATAAATGGCCACCTATTGTCAACGCCAAATCACTGTTTCTGCTCCTGTGCACAGGTTCACTAGATTCGTGTAATCCAATTGCATCTACCTAAGCTCTGCTGTTGTTGTGTGAAGACAATCAATAACAGGCGGGATAGCCTCCCCTGCTTATCATTCACTTTACCCCCTTTGGTTCTCTTTCTCCATGGCCCCAAAGGATATGAGGTTTGTCTCTCTACACACCAGAATGTCTTTGTTAGCTTTCTAGCACATCTCAATCTGTTTTCAATGAGAGAGCTTTGAGTATTTTATCTTGTGTAAACAAATCATCTTGATTTATAATGTAGCTCCAGTAAACTAAAAAACAACTGTCCTCTTTTTAGTTTGGGAATGTTATTACAAATGACGTGGACCAAACTTCATGACTTTTTTTGTGAACTGTGGTTGTCATTTTTCAATTAACAATAAAATTGACCAGAAGCGCTGTGTTTAAAGCGATTAAGATCTCTTTATTAACGTTTCGGTGTTCAGAGCAAGATAAGCCCCATCTTATGGTGAGCCAGTGTTTCCATGAACACTTTCTTGATGCCATGAGCGTCTGGAAGCTGTTATCAGAACTCACTGCGCCCACAACTAATGGTCTGGATTAATGCCCTTGGAATTCTCTCGGCTTGTCTTGGAAGGGATGCAGTGTTCTGGAAGACAGCACTGATGTATTACCACAGCTAGTCTGGCTTATGGTGGTCCTCCACTGAAAGACAAGAGAAACTGTGACCTGGTTCATTACACCTCAAATACATTGGACTCTCAATACACTTCCAAATCTATGATGTTATGGACAGCCTCTATGTGATATGGTTGAGAGTTTGTTTGTTCTGACCCTTATCTTACTTTCTCCATTTAAACTCCCTCTCTCTTCATACACTCTCTCCAGATTGCTTTTATCATTTCACAGCCATATTCTTCCTGTCCATAAAATGACCATATTCCTTTAAGGGGTTCTGTTCAGTGGTGCATGCTCACTTCACACATTCACAGGAACAAAGCCTTTTACTTAGGTACACGCCTACAAAATATGCATGCCCCCTTCACTTGACCTTTTCTATTATTACATACGTTTAAAGTTGTCACTTACATTCCCTGACCAGGTTGATTATTGTTTCTCTACATCCAACACCATCCAAGTTTATACCTCCCTAGATACTTTACTTGACCAATACGTCTTTGACCTGCTTTTTAACCTGTTCTCTATGGGTGATGGTTTGGATTCTGGGTGTCTGACATGAGCCCTGGAGGACGTAAGCCCAATATGACATGAGCCTACTGTTATTAGCCCAAAAAGACATGAACCCAGTCCTTATTTCAAATATGGACTTAAGCCCAGAATGATAAATAAAAGTACAATATAATTTCTAAAGTATATTAAATAAATGTATGATTCTCTCTTTATAAATGTAGCACAAATTTAACATTGTTTAACATTCAAAAAAATAAAATATGTAAAAATTTTAATATATATAAATTGGATTAGATATATAGTAATTTATTAGGTATTAGGTAAACTTCGATAATAGCAGTATTTTGAACTTTTTCTGTGTGTACATCTTTTGAGTGCTGAATAATAAAAAGTGAAAATATCAGCAAGATTGTACTTTTATTTATCATTCTATCTATGAATTTTTGTTTTTATACAAACTAATCATCCTTGGCATATGTCTATATTTGAAATAAGGGCTCTGGACTCATGTCCTATTGGGCTAATAACATTGGGCTAATAACATTGGGCTCATGTCCACCTTGGCTCAAGTCCGTGTCCCTTGGATTCAAGCCAAGTCAAACATTACACTAACGATGAGTTACATAAAGTTGTGTCTAACTCAGACTCCCAATGGTGAGATGTCACATGGTGGTGTGTGAATTACGGCTTGGTGCTTGTGATATACATGTAGTCTCATTGAAGCTGCATTTAATAATGATGTCAAACTCCTACACTGCCACACTATCTCAGTGATATGACCTTGAACATCCTGATATATCAGAGTAAAAAGATGGTGATTCCAAGCAGCCATTCACCCAATTCACCTGTGTTTCAGATAGATTCCTCTCTCAGGTGTGATAAACTTTCACAGATCAAAGGCCTTGAAACCATTGCAGACATACCTGTCAGTCTTGTTGTTATAACCAAATGCTGTTATTTCATGCAGTGGGGTGTAATGGCTTGTCATTGTGTATGTGGAGAATCTGTTTGTCGCGTAAGATCTTCGTGAAGCTGTCAGAGATGTATATATTTAGTCACATATAACATGTCAAATCTACATGAGGCCTACTTTATTCCAGCCATCAATGAAGTCTCTAACCATAATGCCATCATATCCAATTCCAGTCTTTTACATGTGACTTGCAACACTGAATAGTTTTTGTGTTTAGCATGTGGAGTGTGGTGTGGACAGACAGGTTGATTTATTATTGATTATGAAAATTACAGACTCTTTTAATAAAATGTAGATATATAACAGCAGATAATTTCATCAGTTGGGATGACGCCTAATTTACACTTTTACATCTGCATGTAGTTGTTAGGTTCAGTCTAATTAGAGTAATCTGCATTCAAACTTAAAAAATAGGCTTATATTTTATGACAATGTTATAAAATTTTCAACTCAGAGTATAAAAACAAGCAAACTATTATTTGAAGTATTCAGTTATACATGTATTTGAAATTATGTGGATTTTGTTTATAATTCCAGACTGGATGTTACGCCGGCCCTCCACTACTGGCCGCTGTATACCCTTTGTTTCATGTCTCTCTCTAACAGATAGTCTTCATCCTATATCTTTTGATTATCAGCCTTGTTTAATGTTATGTTTCTTTTCTTCTAGACCTCAGCGGAAGGCCTTGCTAAAATACCAGTCATCATGCTATCTATATCTTACAAAGGTGTCAAATTTATAGATGCCAAAACAAAGGTAAAAGCTAGTTATTTTCATTTGTCTCTCTGTCATAATGATCATAGATGCCATATTTAGAATCTTTTGTGGGGTTTCAAGATTACTAGAAAATATTTTTTCTGTAAGACCACTTTATTTAAATGTTTATAAAAAGATTTGATAATTTGTACTACAAAGAGCGACAGCTAGAAGAATTAAATGATAAATGTAATATTTAATGTCAATTAATTTAATTTCTTTCCATGTCTCCAGCTGTGTCATTAACCAATGAAAATAGCTCATCAGAATATTATGTTTATTCTTGCGATAAAGAATTTATGCAGTAACTGTATTTGTAAAAAAAATAAAATAAAAAAACAGTTTATTCAAAAGGTGGAAAGAAGGATACGTAAATTTAATCTGTGGAATTTTATTTATTTATTGTTTACAGAGAGTTGTTTGTGAGCATGAAATTGGTAATATTTTCTGCGCTTGCCAAGACCCTGAAAATCTTAACTTCTTTGCTTACATCACAAAAGACCGTGAGACGAACAAACACTACTGCCATGTGTTCAGTGTCAGTCGAACAGTGAGTATCTCGTTATATCATCACCTTTCTTACACAACCTTGCCTGGCTGGGCTGTCTGTATTTTACAATATATAAAACGATTTACAGATTTTGCTCCACATTAGTGTTCTGTATATACCTGTGGTTTTCTGTGACAAATCTAATGATACAGAGACCTGGTCTGTATCTGTAGACTGTAGGTCCTTTACTTCCCACCACCATCCACTCGAGGTTTTTGATGTCATTTACCCTCATTTGGTCTGAATTAATTTAGGACATCCAGTTATTAGAGCTGAGCATTACTGAGGGAATTAACAAAGCCACGGAGGAAAGATTGGTCATAAAACTTGAGCTCATTCTTCCCTCTATTTCACCAACAAGGTGCTCTGTATTTTTATAGCAGATTCAGGACCTCCAACCACTGTTCTGACATACTGTGGTCAGCCGGGCTTTGTCCAAACACCCTTTTTAATGTTAATCTGTCTGGTGGCTGGTCATATGAAGTGTGGCCTATATTTCACACAACTTTTTTATTATGTATTTATCAGAATAAACGTGTCCTTCCTAGGGGATACCCTGTATAGACAGGCTCTCTGGTATATGTGACCAGCTCCAGCAAAATACAGACAAATCTTTGTTTTGCCTATTGAGCTAAAGGTTAAAATGGCATACCAGGTCAATATTGAAGTTTTTAGCACAAATAAACTGAAGCAACTGTGGAAAGTTTGGTGTTATTTAAGGGTAGGTGGCTATGGAATTTGAATGTTTGTCTTTCCAAAACAATTACCGAACTTTTAAGCCAGCTTTCTAAAATGATGTACTCGGTATATAGGCCGTCTTTGTCACACTTAAATAGTTATGAATAAATAGGTCTAAATTGTTCAGTTTTAGAGATATTATCGGATATTTTATATTATTTTAAAGGTAATTCAAAAGCTCTTTTCAAATACTAGTATACCAATGACTCAATGCTCATTTTGTGTGCCAAGGGATTGAGGTGATTCCTGTCAGTGATGTTGAATCATGTCACTTCTTGGGGCACCTTGTCCTGTGAGAGGGATCACTTATCTTCAGGAACCATGAACAGGGATTGTCTTTTAACTTGTTATTGTTCCCAGTGAAAGGATGAGAATTTTCTACAGCCATTATCCTGTCAACCTGGTGCTCTCAGAGTAAAGGGACCACACGATCAAGGCAATCTCTTCTTGCGTTAAGTTCTTGCACTCTGCAATTGTCAATGTTTCTTGCGTTAAGTTCTTGCGCTCTGCAGTTGTCAATCTTTGTTGCCAGTGGCATCATGGGGTGGTTTCCTCCACCAGTCGTGCTGGCATGTATGCACTATATTCAATATTATGTATGGAGTTAACCCCCAATAAACCTATCATTGAAATGCCTTAGCCATACGTATGTGATAAAACCCCAATGACAGAGAAATGAAACTAGTTAAAGTCAGTGATATGCTCAGATGGTCTCTCTGTTATAAGTACTCTTATTTATAAGTTTGTTCACAGAATTCATATTTTCTTGATAACTTCACTTTACCAATAAATGATCATATATTTTACTCCCGAGCTCCATCACAAGCTATGGCCTTTAGAAATTCCCCTTTGGAACTACTTTTCATGTTCTAAGAGAGGCGTATTCTTCCACCATCAAGTATTATCAACCGGTAGTAATAAAGGCCTTATTATTGTAGGGCTTAACCAGTTATGATCCCTTGCCAGTTATTATCTCTTTGATATTTCACGGATAGTTTGAAACTCTTAGTTTGGTTGACATGTTTTGCTATTCTCTATATAGTTGGACGGAGCTGTTTCTTATGGTAAATTAAACTGTCGCTCAGTTGATTGTTAATGTGGTTATTATTTGTGCTGGAGTATCAGGGGAGGTCACTGGGCCTGTCACAAACTTGATTGGGTAATTGCTGTGATCAGTGAAAACACTTTAGTTGTCGTTCTGTTTGTGATTCTGGTTTAATTACAGGTTATAAAGGTCTGGGTGTAGGGGTTGTGGGAGCTCACCGACACCCCTCTCCCTTCAGCCTGCCTGTCAGTACGACACTTCAATGACATCCTCCCCATACAGACACAATAAACACCTGAATTTAATATCACCTGAATACCTAGACACACTGCTCACCAGACAATTTAATATCTACAGAAGACGGACGGGCCTTAGCTTCCTGCTGTGGGGGATTTCAATGCTCACTAAGAATGATCTGTTTTTCTTTCGTTTTGCCACCTACATGTATAGCTGAGTTAATAGTTTTCTGGTGGCCCCTCAGAGGCTGGTTAAGGCTTCTATAAATGGTTATTGGTTTTTATTCAGCCTGACAGCTGAACATACAAACAGATGATAATCTTCCGGGGTGTGTTATATACTGAGCTCCATGTTTATTCCCTCACCTGATCATTATCACTACTCCAGAGCTTATTGCCATTGATCAACGCCCACTACTCACACTGCTTTTCATTTCTTTTAATCAGTGAATGTGATAATTTAAATTTTGTTTTAGAAATTACCATGATATTTTGTATTATCAGGAAGGTTAAATGCTGGACAGCTTTTTTTTTTTTTTTTTAATCACATATCTATGTCTACTACTGTATTAATAAATTGTGTGATTTTCTGACTATCGAACCGGCATCTCAGAACTATTTTTTGGTAACTGCCAACTTGTCTATCAACTAAAAAGTTGTTATCCATACCAATGTGTACATCTTCTATGTGCTTCCGACTTATATATGCCTCTAAAAGAATGTATGCTAACTTGTCATCTGGCCAATTAAAGCTAGCTATGAGACATCATTTTCACAATTATAGAGGTGTAGGGGTGGGGGGAGGAGAGAGAAAACGATTGTTGAGAAATTCTACTATCTGTCTTTCAGCCTGTCCTTCCATCATCCAATTGCCCTTCCTGAGTTTGTTTGAAGAGTAACAATGCTGTCTTTACTTAGCACTGGAGGAAAATTAACTCTTTAACATTATGGAAACGCTTCACATCTTGGTAAAATACCCGTAAGCACAGTTTTAAACACCAATCAATCAATCATCTCTTTAACTATAGTATTGAGCACATTTATTTCAAAATAAGCCTTAAGCTGGGGAGCTGCCAGCTACTCAGCTTGTCATGATTTCATGCTTAATGAACAGATAAATAACCAAAACAAATTGAAACACATGACCATTTAAAAAACGATATCCGGTTAAACCAAATGAAGCCTCCAACTAGTGTCTTTATAATATGTATTCTTTACCTACACAGAATGTGTTCTGGTATGGTCGGAGCTGGGTGTTTCCAAACTAGTACTGACTCAAACACATAAAACATTGTGTCAATTTAATAACAGTGAAGTATTTAATGAAAATTAATCTAATTTGTTGTGATGAATTATGAGGTTTTAGGTGTGAAGTGTATATGAGTTGCCTGGGGTGGTATTTGGTCAGGAGATGGATATTAGTTTACCCCCCTCAGTAATCTGGGTTACTTGGACCAATCAGGTCAGAGGTGTGGAGTGCTACACCTGATCTAGAGCCCAGGTGTGACCACTCACCTGTAACCATGTCCTAACTGCTATATACACCACAAAATGTGGCACCCGTGAAAAAAAGTGCTGACACACCCTTGGGTTACCTATAAATCATTATGAAGTGTGAAGGTAATCTCCCTGGAGATAATGTAGCTCATGAGCAGCAAGATGATGGAACAGAGTAAGGACTTCACACAAGGAAATAAGTCAACAGTATTACTATCATAACCTCCAAAGTCTTGCCATTATTGGTCCTCTGTCAAATCTTCTGTTGGCATCTACAACCACCTTATAGAACCATTGCAAGTGGAAATATGGGTACTGGCCACAATTAATTTGAAATAAAGCCATAATGTAAATGCTGGTATTGCCGCAATCTCCCAAATATTTATTGGGAGGAAATCTCCAGCAGTTACTTTAATCAACCTTTCCTGAGATCAGACTGTTACTTTAATCAACCTTTCCTGAGATCAGAATGTAACTGTAATCAACCTTTCCTGAGATCAGACTGTTATTTTAATCAACCTCTCCTGAGATCATAATGTTACTTTAATCAACTTTTCTCGAGATCAGAATGTTATTTTAAACAACCTTTCTCGAGATCAGAATGTTACTTTAAACAACCTTTCTCGAGATCAGAATGTTATTTTAAACAACCTTTCCTGAGATCAGAATGTTACTTTAATCAACCTTTCCTGAGATCGGAATGTTATTTTAATCAACCTTTCCTGAGATCAGACTGTTACTTTAATCAACCTTTCCTGAGATCAGAGTGTTACTTTAATCAACCTTTCCTGAGATCGGAATGTTACTTTAATCAACCTTTCCTGAGATCGGAATGTTACTTTAATCAACCTTTTTCCTGAAATCAGACTGTTACTTTAATCAACCTTTCCTGAGATCAGAATGTTACTTTAATCAACCTTTCCTGAGATCAGACTGTTACTTTAATCAACCTTTCCTGAGATCAGAATGTTACTTTAATCAACCTTTCCTGAGATCAGAATGTTATTTTAATCAACCTTTCCTGAGATTAGACTGTTACTATAATCAACCTTTCCTGAGATCAGACTGTTACTTTAATCAACCTTTCCTGAGATCAGAATGTTACTTTAATCAACCTT
>JAVFBX010242626.1:0-10353 GCA_034783855.1 Mopalia kennerleyi | reverse complement strand
GGTGTAAAACGGTAATATACCGTTATATTCACAGCATTTTACCGTTAAAACTACGGTAATGTGTTACAGTGTATAATAGCTACAGAGGCTAAAATCCATAGAATTGTGTTATGTAACTGCTACTTAATGACACTATAAACTATAGTGCAAACTATATTCTTCACAAAGCACATGCGGTGACTTGATCAGCTTGCAAATCTTTTGGTGAACTATTGTATTATTGGCCATTCTATATAACAACCAATGAATTAACGTCATTTGGTATATGACTTGGACAGATCTAAAGAAAGCAGACCAGATCGGATATATATAGGAAGTCGGATTTTTATGGAAATAGAATCATTCTTATTGACCAAAATATTCTAAACCGTTTCTTGGGAACCCAAAATGGGGATTATTTTTCTGTGAAACTTTTTTCTTGGATGAGTAAGAATACGTAGTACTCATGGGCGATGTGATATACTGCACGCTAAACGCTACACGAACAGCTCCCGGTTTAAAAATCCAATCCCATTTGGATGGAATGTTTAAGTCTAGATGAAATGGAAAATCTAGTTAATATAAGTGATTGATCGATATGATTGGTCTCAGCTATAGTGTGGCTTATAGGGATAATAGAAGTTAACATTAGCCAATGATCCAAGAGAATCTATTTTTATTAATAGCATAGAGAAGAGAAGCATATTTAAACCCATTAATGCGTTATCTTTGGTTCAAAGGATGCTGATGGTTATTAAACAACATAAAGATAGTCAGAAAATATCAATATAAACTCAAATGATGAAACTAGATATGAGTAAAGCTAAAATAGGCACCAAGTATTAACCATAGTTAACAGTTTAATAGGTTTTGTGTAGGTCCCCTAAGTGGTAGAATAAAAGGGTTATTAAATGGCTTTAAAATGAGAAGATATACAAAGGATAAAAGTGTATAGTGACCAATAAACCAGACTAGCTGTGAAAAGAAAGAAAAACTCATTTCTCTCTGACATCAGTTTTTAAAAATATATTTTTTTATTATCATATTCTTTACAAGACTTTCTGGCATTATTTAAATATGATATTGAAAAAAAAACATCAACATCAACAATAAACAAATAAACAGTATAACAACATTTTATTTGCTTTCAGTTTCGTTGTCGACAGCTTCGTTGTACATGCAGGCAGAAAGATTTCCTCCATTGGGTTACATACAATCGGGAGTTTAACATCGCTATGATACGAATCAATCTTCACTTCTAACAAATAAGGACATGTGTAACATTTAAGGCGATTGGTGGAGTAACAAAAAAGAACAGCGGAAAGGAAGAAGTGATCAGGCGGAATGGGTCAGGATAAGTCGGAAAATCGATTCCGCTTACCCTCTCTGTCCTATAGTTTCATCAAGTGCGTTTTTGTTTAAATGTGGAAATAAGCTCTGGAGGCAACCCGGTTCCCAACTCTGTGTTCACCATTTGGAAATTTTTTCTTATTCCCACATTATAGAAACGGAATGTGCACATGTGCTATACATTTACACTATGACGGGAATATGCTTTAAACATTGATGTATATACAGGCCTATATACGTTGAGATTAACATTTCTGTACCGGTGTTCCCATTTTCGGCAACTTTTGCTAGAAGACAAGCATACAGAATATTTTCTAGGTTATACAGACGACTTGATCAATAATTAAACAACTTGTTGTACAGTATAAGAAGTATCATTTGACCTGGGATTACAATATACATATTGTAATCCCAGATTTAATGGACAGTTTGATTTGTGATTGGCAAAATGTTGTATGAATTATAAAATAAAACATGGAAAGACTTAGTATGGATTACAACTTCCTAATTTATAGGAAAGTACGTTTCTATCTCACTTCAGAGATCGTTTTCAAGTATTAAATACTTACTTACATACTTAGTAACGATTTCTGGAATGAGATAGAAACGTAGTAGGCCCCTATCTAGACTTTGTTATAAAGACCTTCTTACGCTAATTAATGTTTCTTACCGATACTCCTAAAATTCGGGATCATGCGTATATTTTAACGTATACAGATGTGTCTGATACTTGTATTTTGACATATATTTCTAAAAGCAATCACACTGGCACAGAGATGTAGATTCTCCCAGAGACAAATTTCTTGATAAATTTCTCGAACAATTGTTCCACGGTACTGGAAGTGCTGAAATCAGCATGAAATACATGTATAACAAAACCACATTTTCATTCTCCCTTTTCAAGATAATTCCTCAGCTGTAGGTCACATATAGATCTTTAAGCGGCGAGGGAAGTCAAGTCGCAGGATAAGCCAACTATAGAAATATTGGATTTTTTATACGTCGCAAATCCCTCTGCAGAGTTGAAATTTCTGAATGCATTTCTGTGTTACGGTTTAGTATTCACGTCCACTTGCAATTTTACCAGTATCTATTATTTATTAGTTGTCGAAGTTCTTACATTTCATTCCAGACAACTATCATGGGATACACAGATGAATTCCTCAGCTGTGTTTTCCATTAATTTCAACACTCGTCTGTCGTAAGACGCCTTTATCATTCATTCACAGTATTAGCTGGTCAGTACAAATTCCCATAATTGAAGTCCATAGTTGAAATCCTTAAGGGAACTGCTGTCTTGTTTACTTTCCTGGTGATAAGTAGACTTATGTTAGTTACATCCGGATACTAGGTTATCGTAGTTCTGCTCATTAAAATATCAAAATTGTACCATTGCCGAGAAATTTGTCATACTAGTATAATTATTCTATATGACGAAATTTTACAATTAGAATGTTTACCCAGAAATAGAATAACGGGACAGTGTTTTTAGTAAGATAAATCCCGTTGTCGAACACCACTCATGGCAATCAGTTTTAGGTCACAAGTCCAACGAGTTCTTGACAATGACAGGTTGTTCCAATGGCATATATTCCTCCGTAAAGTGCCAGCATCAATTGTCCAAAACGAGCTCTGTTCTAAGGGCTGTGGATTGGAGATATACTGACAAGTGAATTGATTTAAGTGTTGTTCACTTATATGACAACAATGTCCCCAACCGTATATAGTCCATGAAATCATTGAATTTGTTAATGTAGATTCGGCGTACGTTGACAAGAACATTATTTTTAATACTTTTGAATTGTGCTTTAAGACGGACAACATTGGTATGGTCCGTATGGATAACAACTTCTTAGTTTATTCCAGAGATTTGATAACGATCTTTGGAATGAGATAGAAACGTAGTGTCCAATAAACTAAGAAGTTGTTATCCATACCAATGTTTTCCATCTTATATGTACTTCCTACTTCTATATGCCTTCTAAAAGAATTGACCTATGACAAGTCAATCGTTTAAAGTGTTGTAAATTTGTCATATGACAAGGCAATCGTTTTAAGTGTTGTGGAATTGTCATATGACAAAATAAATTGTTTTAAGTGTTGTGGAATTGTCATATGACAACTGAATTGATTTAAGTGTTGTGGAATTGTCATATGACAAGTGAATCGTTTTCAGTGTTGTGGAATTGTCATAGGACAAATAAATTATTTTAAGTGTTATGGATTTTTCAGACTGTCCCCTTCTCGTTCCACCTCACTTAAATGTGGTGAAAAAACGGGAGGAAATCTTGAAAGGGGATCGACTGGGGAACCTGTGAGCAATACATCAAAGGAGGACCAGTAAAGCGGGAGGGTAATTCACTGAAGCAGGGTCACCGGCCCTTATGTTAATAACCCTCATCAGAGCAGCATGTCCTCACCATAGCCCTGCTATCTACTTAGCACTTGAGGAAGATTAATTTTAACACTGTGAAAACGTCACATTTTAGGTTTGTGAAAGTGTAGCTATTTACTGTTGAATTATATTGCCTTCATATGAGACAAGTCTTTATGTATCGCGTTACATACCAATCATAAACTGATTCCAGTTGGTAAACCATACAAGCTAATTAAGTAACTTGCAGTGGGATGAAGGTCCGTTACACTTCTTATATTAATATAATTTATAAAATGGTATATATCCTTTTTGGAATTATTAACAATAGTGTCGTACGTTTATTCAAATCAAATAATATTTAAGTTTGTTTGCTTGTTTTAGTGGAATTGAATACGATAGACGAGAAGCATAAAGAATTATGTGGTTTCTTTTTCAAATTAATTTGAACCAGTTAGCCTTTATCAGTGTCATCATAAGTTAAAGACATAAAATTTATTCTTCCGATAATATTAACAGTATATACAGTATTTTCTGAGAACCTATAAACTTGACATTATTTTGTTCATAAAGTGTGGTATAAAGCGCAGAGCGGGGAAGGAATACTAATACACACGCTAATACATTTATTAATGCCGCATGAACCTATCACACTCTTACAAATGTAATCCCATTTGGTTGGAATTCTGCAGATGAAAAAGACAATCTAGTTAATGTTAGTGATTGATCGATACACATCGCCTCCACGCCTCTAGTTTAAGAGGAATAAAACCAGCTAACATTAGCTATTGATCCGAGAGGATCTATTGAAGATGAGGGGTTATTTCCACACTGTTACACAAGTGCCTCAATAAATCCTATTTGGAAAGCACAAAGAACAAAATCACAGAGCTTCACTTTAAAAAAAATTGTTGGTCATATTTTATTCTCAAAACCTAGATGGCTATAAAATACATTTGTATTTAGGTTTTAAAAAGACATTTGCATAAATATACAGATAGAAAGTATTGATTCAACTCCATTTCAAATTACGGTTCTTAAAATTCTATATTCCACTACAATTATTAAACATATAAAACAGCTGGAATGTCATAAAATCATATTCCCTTTGCGTTAAGCTGTAAATGAAATTAAAAAAAAAAAAAAAATCAAATGATGTAAAAGGAAGTGTGGAAGACACCCAGTCAAACTGTTCAGATATAGGAATGTAGCTGTACTGTTGTAAAGTATGAATAAATTACATTCAGAACCTATATTAGTTGGTGCTTCTTATATACATAAAATTTAAAACACCAGCAATTTACAAAATGTAATTATACAGTATTGACTTTTTATACAATGTAATGGGATAGTTATATTACAAAAGCTTGATTGATAAAAAAATAGACTTTAGAATCAGAAAATGTTAAAATTATTCATACATATTTACACACATGGACATACATAGATATAATAAACCAACGATGATTGCTGCAACATTCTCATGTACAAAATGTAGAAGTGAGATTAAATAATATTGACATGCACCGAGTTGTTCATAACCCATCATTCCTTAGGGACACACTATATGGAATGACGAAACCTGGATTAGACAAATCTCATTTCATTTAATCCAGGAATTAATGGGACAGCTTTCCAACAATTTTCTTGTGATATAAAAGTTGGATTATGGATAAAGTGATTTGGTATCTATTTGAAGAGTACTGGATGAAAATGACAGATAGGCACACCTCCCCTTCCTGAGATTATACGACCACTCTCCTCGTGAAAAACAAATACATAACACTTCACTTCCCATTGAAGGCACAGAGAAAATGAAGTCCGATGTTATAGATGATAAATGAGATGCATCAAAGTGAATCTCTCCTATCTAAATAAAGAATTCCTTTTTCTTCTGGACATCTGGTTGTCCCATATGGTTATAAACAATGGCTGTATCAGGATTGTCAGCTAATTCAGCTCCCTCAGCTTCGTAGGTTTTATAAACGCCTCCATTACGGAACTTGCACCATATGACCAAAATAAGCACAATCAGAAGAAAGGCTGCTGCCACACACACTGTTTAACAAAGAACAAAAGAAAAATCTTAATAAGTGTCGGATTTGTGGAGTATTCTAACTAGAGAATGGCATACAGGTGTTTTGAAACATGGATTGATAGTTAGGTGTTTAAGGACACTTATGTGACAATGGTGCTCTTCAGATGAATGATTTAACAGCAACACAATCATAATGTACAGTTTTTTTGGCTATTTGTAATATTTCTGGATACAAATCATGGGTGGTATCATCAATAACCCCTAGGAGCAACCCCAATAGGCCAATGTCAACAAATGTTATGCTTATAGTCCGGGTATTCAGCTACCTAAAGTGGACGGCCAGTATTTGTCAACAAATCTTATGCTTGTAGTCAGGCATTCAGCTCAAATTTACCTACATGCATATGTAATCAGAATTTGAAATTAGTTGTTCAGTAGCATCAACTCAGAAAATTTAACTTTGAATGATGGGTGTAGATTGGTTGATATAAAGCAGTAAAAAATAGGTAAAATAAAGGGAAGTGAAGTTAAAGACAAATTACGTTTGCCATCAGGATGTATGGGAGACTTGTTATATAAAATACACGAAGATTTCTCAGGATGTCTGTTTGATTGAAGTTTGACTAAATCCTAGTTCTCTCATAGGATGTAGCCTATAGGGAGCAGATAACCACCCATGACATCACTGGCAGAGAGAGGGCATCAACAAGACACAAACACAAGTGCCACAACTTAGTTTTGTCCCTAAATTTCCAGTGGATCCCTTGTCCTTGTTTGAATTGTGGCCCTAAAATTGTGATTTTAGGGTCGCTTCCCTGATATGGATTTCGCGGCCCTTCGTCAAACTGTACATGTCTTTTTATATGAATTCAGCAAACAAGTCTATCCCTCAGGTTTACACCGAACTTTAAACTCAAAGTTACAGAACAAGCTAGTTCAGCAGAATTGATCAGTTAGCAAATACATGCATGGGGATTTCATCAATTCAATAATTATTGGAAACGATTTTTTAGTTTGAAGCATTTGAACAGTTTTATACATTCCTAGGTTTAGTCAACTTAAGAACAGTTTTTCTTAAAAAAAAACCTACTTGATCAAGTCTTATGGAATCCTTTAAGACTATAAAGATGGGTTTAAAAATCTACATGGGTAAAATGCAACCCACTGTCTGACATTTGTATGGATGATTTTACTCTAAATACTTTTCTGTGTCAAATTGTATAAGTTTTTACAATTTGAATGTCTTGCTTGGCAAACCAAACCTCTGTAACAATTAAGCATGGTAATAAAGGTGAACTACATCTTGGATTTCCCCTTCAATTTGATTGTTTGAACATAAAATTGAAGCAACTGAGGTATTGATTTTCAGCAAATGCAGTCTGTTGTCAGCTTACATGTTACACAAGCAAACCTCTTGAGACAGATTACTGGTTTTTGAAATCTATAAGTCAAATTAAAAAAAAATTAATTCTGTTTGTACATGGAACAAAACTGTTGTCTTTACAATTGGAATCTCTAATAAACTCAAATAATGTCTGTCTGATTGTCATGTGACTGGGCAATATACTACATGCAGTCAATAAGTTCAGGGTTATAGCACAGCCCTGCATGCTGTCCATGAACCAACTGAATACTAACAATACAAAGATCAGATAAACAACATGTCACCAGTCTAATTTCTGTGTTTGGCATTGTCTTAGAATGTCTAAATAGAAATCCAAAACTTGCTAAATAACTTGTTTATTTGAAATTTAATTTTTTTCTATTTTAATCTTTCATGTTTTACTTAATTCAATTTTCAGACAGTTTCATTTGAAGGGTGCAAAAATCCAGTGCATGGGCAGCGGAGATATATACAAACAAACCTATACATGCTCTTTTAAAGTTGCCATGGAAACCACAGGAATTGCTAACATTGTGAGGTTGGGGGACATTTAGAATATTCACCATCACTCAGTAGATGGGGAGATAGTATTCCTGAGTTCTTAACAAGAGTATGTGACCCATTCGATAGGGGGGTGACCATGATCACAACGCAAAGGAGCAATCACACAATATACAAGTACGAAACGCACAGAACGTGAGAGCGGATTAGACCCAAACAATAAATGGAATCCAAAGCAGGTAGAGGGCCACAGGTGTTGTATTTCCCAGAATAGAAGTCAGTGATGTACATCCTTTTACCAGTCATAATTATTGTATAGTTGGTCATTACTGCAACTTTACAACTGTAAATCCACAGCAACAATATTGGCTCGTAAACATAGAAAAATATGATTGTTTTCTTCTTTAGAGCTGTACTTCTGAACATTTTTATTATATTTCACAAGGTTCTACAGCTACATTAGGTAACCAAGTATATCTGTGAGACAAAATCAAACAATCATTATCAACGTTTTAACTAACATAATTTGGGTTAATTCTTGAGTAATAACTTTCAATTAGAGTGGTTTGTGTAAACTTAACCTGATTTGGGTCGACTCTTGTGTAATAACTTTCATTTAGAGTGGTTTGTGTAAACTTAACCTGATTTGGGTCGACTCTTGTGTAATAACTTTCATTTAGAGTGGTTTGTCAAAACCTAATCTGATTTGGGTCGGCTCTTGTGTAATAACTTTCATTTAGAGTGGTTTGTCAAAACCTAATCTGATTTGGGTCGTCACTTGTGTAATAACTTTCATGTTAACTTCGTACTCAAGGGTATTTCACTTATATGACGATGGATTGTCACTTCACACTATCCCTTACCCAATTATGGTGGAAAACCGAGAGGAAACCTCGTAAAAACCACCCATGCGATTGCCGGTTTGTGTAAACCTTATCTGATTTGGATTGATGCTTGTGTAATAACTCTCATTAAGAGTGGCTTGTGAAAACCTATTTGGATATACACCTGTATTTCTTGTCACAGATCTGACAGTATCCTTTAGTTAACAGTTCTCCATGATGATCAGAAATGTTGGGTTCAAGATAGATCACCGCCTCAATTGTCCAATTAAAAGACAGGTTATTTAGTGATCAGGTTGTCACAACAAAGTATTCAGGAGCATCCCTTTGATTGGTGATTCTAGACCAATGACTGTCAACATATTTGCTATAGAACATGGTCTGATCTAAACATGTGACCAAAGATATTTAAAGCTTGTTTCAAACAGATTGTGAATGGGCCAACATTCACTGGAAATCCTACTCAGTTCATAACATGGTTGCCAAATGACATGGATTTGAATCCTGGTGGACAGACTTGTATTTTTTTTTTTATGCATTTTTTAAAAATATATATTTACATTGTAGAACAAAAAATATATATAAAACAATTAAATGATTAAATAAAATTAAGCACTTACCAGCAACAATAATTTGGTTATTTTGATTCATGTTGTCATCAAAGGTAGTTGGTTGTGTAACATTGACAACAGTGCCAGCGCCTGGTCGGATCTCTACAGGGTCAGGACGCTGTGTTATCTCCTCAAATCCACACATATCCTCACGGATCTCGTCTACAGAAAAATAAACGAACCAAATATATTGGCAATGTTTTAAAAAAAGAAACTATTTCACATAATAATGATGGATGAGGAAACAGTCTGCATAGAGTATTACACAAAAAACCCCAAACCATTTTGCCATGTCTGAAAAATTTGCATTGGCACAATGTCTTTCAGATATATTGGAATGGTGTTTGCATACTGTTGAGGATGTGTGTGCGGACTGTAGCTCATCCATCATGCTGTACACTGTTTGACAATCACTTATCAATGACTGGTCATCACTATCAAAGCCTCAGACTTTAGACTTAAAGGACCAGCTTAATGTCACTATCCACTGAGCCTGTAAACTGGCCAAACCAGAACAGCTATTCTAGGTTGGAGGTTTGGAGCAACGTGTAACACAGCTAAGTCATCAGGCAGTCAAGGGAAGACTCCTGTTCAGGATAGCTTTGGTCAGTGATACAATAAGCTGTATTTAATTGTGAAGTGGCTGTAAAGAGTGGGTGGTTGAGAGGAAAGAGGAGGGGAAGTCCCAGAGCACAGGGCTGATCAATAAAGTCGTGCTATCAGATACAGCAGAATGAAGTCATCAAAGCGGCAGATCTATTCTCACATACATCCGTCTAATTACAGAAATGTTTCCAAGCTATTGCTCCTGGCAGCCTCACCATCTTATTATCATCCAGGCAAACAAAGCCCTGTATCTGAGAATCGTCTACTTGTAGACTATCCTGATAACATTAACCTAAGTCCCAAGTCATACACCTCTTATGGCCTTATGATGGTAACAGACCAACCTCAAACTGATTGATGAGAAGGCTTATTTGGTTAGTAAGTGGATAACAAGAACAACATCACAAACCTGATTATCAAAACTACCAGTAACCATTGCCAGAAGCAAGCCATGTGGTTTGGATGAAAATTAACACAAACATTTAACTACAAGTAATACAGAACTAGATCTAAGAAATATGAACTTACATTTATCTAAATCAATCCGTTTCAATATCCTAAATCAAAAAATTGTCCGTTTATAAACTAACTCAGGGTTGTCTCTACTTTCAGAAACACCCGTATGATTGGCTCTTGACAGGCGGCTGCATGGGCCGGGATAAATTTTT
>JAVFBX010242615.1:0-10353 GCA_034783855.1 Mopalia kennerleyi | reverse complement strand
CAGGACGCAATACAGACACCACAAACAGATCAGCTTCCTGTTCCCCTTTAGCTCTGAGAGCACCAGGGCAACATGAACACAGAGGAATCATACATATTGACTAATGTATATTGTATGGTAAAGGTTATAAACTTTATTTGTTTTCAAAACATAATTATTAGAAAAGGGGACAAAACTTTTCTTCTAAATAAATTTCTGTTCAAGAATACAAGAATCTGTCCATGATGAAATCCAGAAGATTGAACTGCTCCAGTTGTAGCTTTTCTTATTTCTAAAAAAATATTCAACTATTAAACTTATTTGATCAGATGGTTTAATTTTTTAAAATTGATTGACATACCTGATTTGAAACCAACATGGTCACAGAATTGTAGAAAGAATCAGACATTGTGCTGGTGAAACTGTTCTTGTCAGCAAACACATTGATAATGGCGGGAAACCAACTACATAACAAACATAAAATATATATAGTTTTTAAAATTGATATACCAATATTGAATTGAATAAGTTTTAGCCAAAATTTACAGTCCAAAAAACCCGAAAAAGGACTATTTCTTGAGGACATTTAATGTTACAGATATTGGTCTTATATTAGGAATAAAAAACAATATTTAATATTTAAATAGCAATAAAAATATGATATAAATTAAAAATTAAAATTATCTATAAATTATGAAATTTTGCATATTTAACATGGGGGGAACTGTACATTATAAATGTACTATTTCATATTTCTTCTGACCTATTAGATATTAACCAGAGGTTATATCTGAGATACTGTAAATTGGAATTTTGAAACCCAACTTTTGAATGACGATTAAATAACAAATAGAAACTTACGTGTGCATTAATTTGTCTTCAACTTTTTCCAAGTCTAAGGTGACGTTGTTTTTCAGAATTTCAAAATCAGTTGCTCCTTGACTCCTAATAATTAAGAATTATATTTAATGAATTAAATTTTTTTTTAGATTATCGACAGAGGTAATTTCCTAAAAGAAAGAATTATAGTTATTAGAAAGAATTTATCTTCTAAATTTTGCAAAACTTTCAGGAGAAAATCGCAGAAATAAATATAATAAACTTTTGTTTTTGTAATTGTATTTTTTTAAAAAACAATTTGTTATATTTTGTAACTGAATTTGTATCAGATTTTAACAAAGAATAATAAATTTCAAGATCACTTGCCTGTAACCGGAACAATCAACGAGAATCATTTTTCCTAGCGTGTTCTGACACATGTTGAGAACGGTCTGATGGGAAGGGTGTAACGAATGTAGATTCTCTCGTATGAAGTTTCGATTGGCTATGAAGGTGTCGTGCCATGGCCGAGAGAAATCTAAGCCTCTGTTGGAAAAAAAAAAATAATTATGTGAAATAAAAACATTTGCTTTTACAAGAGATTGTCTTAAACACAATTTAAACCTCTAGTTATATCCTGAGCGGAGATAAACCAACTTTATTTATTGGAATATTATTTGTAACGCAGAAAATTACCTATTGGGGGAATGGAGAAAATTTTGTCATATGTTCCAAAGTTTGAGAAAGTAATATGACATGATCAGTCCAACATACATGAGTTACCTATTCGGTGACAAAATTAGCTGTGATTTGATTTTGAACATTGCCCAACTGCTGATAACAACACCCCTGGAAAAATGTAAAATTTCTTGAGACCACTAATTTTCAGGTAAAAAATTTCTCACCAGATTCTATATCAGCCAATACGGTTTGAAAAAAAATGTTGAACACCATGTACTTTAGATTTAACTTTTATGCAATAAATACAACCTTGTTCTGTTTGGCATTGATATTGGAGTGGGTTTAATAAAAAAAAATTCAAAAATTTCTCACCAGACATAGGATTTTACATGATTTTCCAGGGGTGCTGATATGTATATCTTCATGGCCCCTTTATTTTGTATATTTTTTTCTTTAAACATCAATCAATCACATACATCAGCTCATGAATCTCACTGGCGAGCGGATCATCGGAAAACAAACGACTCTCTGTCAGGTAAGGATATATCCAATAAAGTGCCAATATCTATATCCAAGCAGCTAAAATAAACTATTTGACTTAATCTACGGACAGGTAGACAGCACCTATACCTGATTTCCATAGTTCTTTTAGCGAAGTTGGACACAGAAACAGTGCCTTAAAATGTGTTAGAAAAGAAGTTATTTTCAGTTTCTCTATACTCACTCTGGTTCGGTTGGCGGAGGTCCGAGATCATCGTTGTCTAGGCCACGCCCTTCTGGTTTAACTAATACATGTTGTACTGAAACACAGAGAGCAGAAAACAGTATTGCATTTTGTTCTAAGACAAATTTATGTTTTTGTATTTAACATTGCGCTCAAGGAAATTTTGCTGAATTGAAAGTTGAAACTCATGTACACCTGTCTTTCTTGGATAAATGGTCTACATGCCCGGCCATTTCTGCTGGCGATATGGTGCCTTACTCTGAGGGTCAGGAGTTCAATTCCCGGACAGGTCTTGGCCAGCTAAATTTACAGAACTACAATCTGTTCAAATTTATAAAGTGTTATCCCAAAATAAAAAAAATACTGTGAAGTGTTTTGATGTGTTGGAAAATTAAAGTTTCTCCAGTGCTAATTGAAAGCAGGGTTCGGTTGTTCCAAGTTTCGTTAGCCTAACACAGCCAGTTAAATGAGGTCGCCTCTCAAAGAAATGGTTGTCACGTCCTAATAGAAATTCTTTGTTACGCAACGTAATCAAACTGACCGTTAACTTAACTGAGCTTTGGACAACCGGCCCTAGGACATGATCCATTGAGGTGTGGCTTTATAAAAAATATCTTTAAGCTGTCCAACAGTTCCATAAAACATTTAATGTGACCCCAAAACATTCAACATTTAAGAACAAATTATTCAAATTTTAAGCGAAAAAAAACTTTTTTTTAATGAACTTAAATAAATTTCCTGAGCATGGTCGGAGCTTTTAATTATTTTCATAAATAAAAAAAAATTAAAAAGGAAGAACATGATGATTAAAATGTTAATGTCACCACTAAAAATTTTATCAACTTGATGACTTTAGCTTAATATGTTTAAACCACTAAAAATGAAGTACAAACCTATTGACTTTTTCATGCTGCTTTCAAAATCAGTTGAAACTTCCTGAAACAGATCCTGAATAACTTCTCGTAGCTGAGGCGTGTGTCGTAAGTGTGGTGGAATTAAACTGATAACATTATCAAACCATTCCTGTTGCATCGGCATTATAGGGCTCAGCTGTACACACTGCTTCATGAATTGATAATTCAACTGAGAAAATAAAAAATACAAATAAATGAAATTAATGGAAAAATGGGCATATAAGTTGCAAAAGAAGAAAGCATGTTTTATTTTATTTTTTCTTCTGTTTAGGAAAATAAGAGCAGTGTAGCAAAAATATGTGCAGGGGAATTTCAATACTAAATGATGAATTGGTGAGGATTCATATTCACCATGATAGCTAAAAAATATAGGATCTTGACAAACCATTACAAGACAGTCTTCCTGGTGATTAGAATTCATGAATAATTCATGCAAGCTATTGATGAAATCACATACTTTCAAGACGGAAGGAAAGAAAATCAAGGTTTTCAAGGACATGTTTCCCCAATTTAGCGCGGCAAGAGACTCGATGGCTGGGTCTCTAGCTCGCTTAATAAAAAATTCTTGACCTTATTGCTTAAGGTGCAGTCTCACAGTGCGATTTGTAGTAGCGACTTCAGGGGATTCCCCTTATTTGAGGCATTTTGATTGGTGGAAAAAATAATACTGAATGAGCGACCAATCAAAATTCAAGAAATGAGGGGAATTCCCCAGTCATTACCACAAATCATACAGTGAGAATGCACCTTTAACATAACAGTCCATTCTGAACAGATACTTGTCGACAAAATAGTGTGTGTGTGTGTGTTTAGGCATGCAAGGGTGATTGAAAATCTTAAACATTATATACAGAGTGTGAAGGGAGGCTACACTTGATTAATTGATTGATTGTTTGTTTGATTGGGGTTTAAGGTCTTACATGTACTCAAGGGTATTTCACTTATATGATGACACATTGTCCACTTTGTAAAAACCACCGTTATACCAGGGGCTGGTTGCTCGAAGCGCTTATAAATTTAACCCGCTATTAGATAACGTCACGCCATGTTGAAGGTCTATCTGTAACCCTGTATTAGCAATTTAATCTGATGTTAGGGGCTAATCGTCTTTCAAACAACTGGCCTATGAAGGCTGATAGATGGACCCAATCCTGTGGAATCTACATTGAAGTAGGATTAGTAAGCGCACATGCTAACCACTAATCCACAGCTGTGGGCCTGTGCTATATTTGATCCTGCGTGCACTTTAAACAGATGAACATGTATCTGACTGGAAACGTCAGGACATACACTGACACACCCTTTAATACTCAGTGACATTATGAGGGCAGGCAAATTGTCTGGTTGAATTTCAAATCCAATTCTTATTTCTATTATACTCACCCTGATTCTGCGGTCGGCACCCATCATCTGTGAGTGAAATGGTGAAGACAGATGGTGTGGTGATAGTGAAGACACAACAAATGGCCGTGAGGTGGAGTGGCAGAAAAATAGGGCAAAAAAAAAAGAAAGAATAAAATCATAAATTACACACCAATATACACGTAATTGAAAAGCGCATTTTTCATTTGTTTATAATAAGGTCATTAGACAATAGTATACCATCAAAATAATGCACGGAAAATTTTGTTTTTCAATTTTAGATCTGGAAAAAAAAATCCCACTTCATGAAAATTCGTATTACCCTTTTAATTCTCCAGTTTAAAAGCTTATAAGTACAACGTAAGCTAAATAAATACAATGTATATATAAACGTATTATTTAACATTTAAAAATGAATTGAATGTAGAGTGAGTCTCAATGAGACACCATTAACCCTGTCCAGTTTCAGTTCAAGGCTTGCTTTTTGATCAACCATTGAATGCTGGTCAAACTATCCTATCAAAATTTGATTTCCAAACCATTTATAAAACAGAGTCGGCTGTTAAAATTTTAGTTCGGTGGCAATTGGTTGAATGAAAAGATAATCCTCTAAGCAATGTTAAGAATAGACAGCACTGACTAGGCTTGAAACTCGCTAGAAACACCCATAACCATACAGTGGAAGGCCAATAAGCAAGCTTATGAACCCACCACGCATATTCAACGAATCTTTAATTATTTGTGCTGTAGGCGACCGATACAATTGGCAAGATCTCAATTTTAATATTTAATATTTTTGTCCAATACAGTGATTCTAAGGGTGAGTAATAATAGTAAAGGGTATTTGAAGTGTTTCTTTTACACCAAAACATCTGTTGATAAAGTGGACTGCTATTCTAGGTACGTACTAGATTTGACTTGATTGCATTCAGCTCAGAGAATCTTAAATTATTTATTATCTTAATTTATTGATCCTTAGCTGATCTGATATAGATTGTTGGAGTTCCAATCTTCCGTATATCCGTATATCCAATATCCATCCTGTCATATTTGGATTTGATCTTATTAATATTGAGTAAATGAAGAGACAAAAATGTGCTTGCCTCCACCGGGAATCGAACCCAGAACCTTTGGGTTACAGGCAAAACACTGTACCGGTGCAGATTAATAGATATACTACCCATTTCTAAATGTCGTTCAAAACTGATAAAACTGCCCAGTTTACAATTTCTTCCTCTCGTCATCTGAACTTATCTCTACACATGAAAGGGGGTAGAGCCACCATGAGATATAAGACTGAATTCCCATGACATGACCCAATTTCATATGATTTGATTGGTGGCATACATCAGTCATTGCACACAGAGATATGTGCCATTGGCTGACCCAGATAACATAATGGAGGTGTATCTATAATGGGCCAATGTTAATGCAACCATGTATAATGTTTCATTCACAAAGTCTCCAATCATCACAATTAGCCATATTGGGGTTAAAATCCATGCAAATTATGTTATAGTGCAGATTGATTTTAATCGAAGTATTTGAGAGTCTTGACATCAAAATTTAAATCTAAGTTTTGATTGATTGGTGTTTTATGCTGTGCTAAAGGGAACTTTACTTACATGGCGGCAGTGTATTCCAACAATAATTCACACTAGCACAAACAAGATGTGAAGTGTTATCATAATGTTCGAAAGTTAATCTTCCTCCAGTGCTTAGTAAAGACCTTAGCCAGAGCTGTGTGTTATTTTAGGATAACAATTTCTTAGTTTGAATAGATTCTAGTTCAGAAAATTTTGCAGGTTGAAACCCGTCCGGGAATCAAACCCACGACCCTCAGAGTTAGGCACCAAATCGTAAGCAGAAACTGCTGGCCACCTAGACCACTCAGACACCCGGCCTTCACCTAGGGTTTCAAACTAGAATCTGCTCAAAATAAGAAAATGAAATCCCTAAATAATGAAAATACGACTGACAACATTCAGTTTAGTCAATAACACATGTCTGTTGGCCTTCCTACAGTCCACTATAGAGCTCCAGTAGACTGAGACAGATTACCTGAGCAGGGTACTGGGGCTCCTCTGGGGGTTGCGGTTGTTTTTTGTTGAAATCCTGTGTGTCTTCAAACGCATCCAGTGCATCTTTTTGCCTGTTGACATATAAATGAACAGTAAAAACACACTTCTAAACTATATAAGATTGAGCAAAATTATACATCCAAGGTTGAAAATTTTCCAGAGAAAAAATAATAGAATATATTTTGATTTGTTTGATTGGGATTACATCATACTCAAAGGGATTTCACTCATATGATGATGGATTGTCCACTTCACACTGTTTTTCGTTTAAATACAGTGGAAAATCAGTGAGTAAAATGGGTGAAAATCACCCCTGCGATTGTCCAAACCACATCGTGTGACATTCATAAATCTGATGGTCGATAAATGGACTTAAACTTGTGAACAGTACATCCAAAATAGGATTATAAGTAGCCTAGGTGCACCCATTAACCACTAAGCCGCGGTCAGGGCAAAGATGTCTTGAAAAGAAGTTCATAAAAAATATTTTGAAGAGAAGTTCATTTCATTGGGGTCTCATACTATACCAACCAACATTTTTTTTTTCATAAAATTTAAAAAAATTAGTATATTCATTACCATTAATAAACTATGGATTTTCGTTGGTTTTACATGCTTGAAATAATAAGACTACGGTATTTGACATAATCCATTCATTAAAAAAAACCAGCTGAACAAATTAGAAGAGGAATTAACTTACAAAATTTCCATTAGAAGATTTTGTTTGTGTTCGGCAAGCCGGAAAGACATCAGAGGACTTTTGGCATAGGGGTCCTGTTTGACTAGAGGTCGTTTAATGGGTGGAAGTCGTGGCAGCCCATCAGGTCCAATGCTGCCCAATTTCCCATTAACTCTGGGTTTCTTCTTTGGAGATTCCTCCAAATGGACCAGTCCATTTCTGTTAAGAGGGGTGTTCTCCAAAGGCCGACTTGCACCCTGAAGTGAAGCCATCTACGAAAAGAAATGTTAATTGATGTATTTTTTTAAAAACAATTAGACACTTAAATATATATACATATTTGACAGAATCACACCATTGCAACTCTATGTCTTCAGTACTGGTGGTCATGGTATTTACATTTTCTGTTTTTATGGTCGCTTTGTGAAACAGACCACAGTCGGTTTACGTGCTAGTCCAAGACAAGAGCTTGAATTCAGCAATAAGTTATAATTTGAAAAAATATTCAAGCATTATACCATTGGACTTGAATAAATTCTTAGATTTTTTGAAAACCTTATTATACTGGTACTTAAGTCATTTGAATAAATTATTAACTTATAAATGCACTTTTTTCACTGACACCAAATTTCAAAAGTTTCATAAAAATATAAATAATAACAAGTTGAGACACCTTAGACTTAGAAACAAGCAATGGGTTAGATGCTGAGTTCTGTATCTCTAATAGTCTATCATACAATGTAGCCTTATCTAGCATTGGGTAGATCATGCTGGTTACAAGACTTACAAATATTGTTGCATCTATAGTTTATCAGGAAGGAGTGATCTTAATATAAACTTCAATATTTTCTAAGGAAAAACATCATCCTGGAAATCGGCCGTATGAATTTTTGAAGTTACATGTATACCCTTGTCCTAGATGCAGAGTTCTGTATCTCTAACAGTCTATCATATAATGTAGCCTTATTTACCCTTGTCCCGTCATCTCAGGGCAACATGTACCAATATTTAGATCCAGGTATCGTCAATGCAGACTCGGACTTACGCAATATTGACAGATTGTTAAGTATTGTTTAACGTTTAGAGTGGACCATTAAGTCTGATCACTGACCTGTATTCCATACAAATGTGCATTAGTTGGTAGCAACTTAGAAGATCACTATATTAGCCTATACTATATGAGCTGCACAAATGCTGCAATGACGTTGTTGTCAGCTGGATTTTTTTAACAAACCACCTTACCTTAGACTCTGGTTAATTCTCCAAATATTTTTCTATCTTTTGAAATATTGTATCCACTTCATAGTGGATACGTTAAGTTTCAATAAAACATCTGTTAGGCAGTTGTATGTTCACTTGATATCTGACAAACTTTACGTGAAACTTCACTACATTTTGTACTGGTCGTTACGGACTCAAGAACGAGTTTGCGTCTGCAATGATAAGCCGATCTAAGACAAAACGAGCACAATGATTGGCCAGTATGCAGTTTTCGTCCAATGAATCATCGGCTTACTAATCCTCTACGGCTGAGCGTCGTTGCCATGACGTCACGACAACAAATGCTGGGCAACTGTCATGGCGGGTTAGGGGAAAACACTCCGTCGATTTAATACAGAAAGTCGGCAAAATACTACTTGGAAAGAATTGGTAAGATTTTGACAACCTGCATTGTCATCTGTTGCTTTTGTTTCAATGTATTTAATCTACATAATGGCCTTGACATCTTTCAAGCTGCAGTTCTGATTTACTTTTGAAAAATTTCCTGTGCTACTGTCCGAATAATTCCGTATAAAATTTACGACTGGCGATAAACTGTATTAAAAAAAAAATCGTGTTTTTATTTATCCAGCATTGAGGTTTTTCGTAACATCACATCACATTTTAACTTAGCCTATATTGGATCTAGATCCCGTCATTATATAGCAGCACATTCAAGTATCTGCCAATTCAGCCTAATAAATGAGACCCATGCCTATGTGTAACTAGGCCTATATAGGCTAGAGATGTGTAATTTACAGATGTGTAACCTGTAGGTATACTTTTTAAGAAGACTGTCAATAGGAGCAACCAAATGTAGGAGTGTTGGAAATTAACCCAAGGGCCCTCGCCCATGGTTTAGTGGTTAGCATGTTAATCTACTTATCCTACTTCAATGTTTTGGGGCCCCAGGTTTATGAGTGTGTTACACAATGTGGCCCTGGCAATTGCAGGGGTGGGTTTTCAAAGGTTTCCTCTCGGTTCACTGTTGTATTTTAAAAGCAAGGAACAGCGTGAAATAGACAAGTCATCCTCATGTAAGTGAACTGCCATTGAGTGCGATGTTATACAACAATAAAACAAACAAACAAACAAACAAACAAATCAGTTTAGTTCACTGTTAAAACTGCTATTTCAGCCATAGGCCTAAACGTGATATAACCTTCAGTACAAGTTACTTTAAGTACGGCATTAAACCTCAAGCAAACAAACAAAAATTAAGTATGACATAAAACATGGAAATGTTGACTTAATATGGGCATTTCAAGTGTGAGTAACATTATCGCTTTAAAGTAAGGGGAGGGGGCAATCTACGATTTTTATCATGTGTGATATACATGTATCGGCAATATTGCAAATTTGCATATAAAGGTATATTAAAATGTGATAAATTTGTATTCCCATGGCTTGGAAAATTATATATTTGAAAAATTACACACTTTTAACCATTTTAAAGGTATATTATTCTGAAAACTGACCAGTGATAAATGTTAAAGTATTCGCAGGCTGCGCTACCTTGCCATAGAGTGACTGCAGTACAACATTTTGCAAATGGACGTCACACTGTTGTCATGACTACATAACTCTAAACCCCAATATAAGTGTGCCCTCTGGCTAGGAGCAGTATGATTATTATATGCTGTCAGCCTCTGAAGCACAATAATTTTTTTACAGAGCATTTAAAATTCACAGTGTTCATTTTGAGTTCTGCTGATGCACAGTTTAGAAGAATACTGAAAATGACTTCAATATTGGAAGCAATCTAATTAAAATCAGGTCTCAAAAATGCTCCCCGGGTTTTGTTTGTCGCTACATTGAGATCTAAGGCAAACACCCTACTGAGGCTGTTCAAGC
>JAVFBX010242593.1:0-10354 GCA_034783855.1 Mopalia kennerleyi | reverse complement strand
AATAATTATTACGAATTGCATTTGTATTTACCTGAGATCATTAACACAAAGATTAAGTCAAAGAATTATGAATATTGGTTTTTTTAACAGTTTAAATTTTAAAGTTTAAAAATCAGAAGAAAGATTAAGTTCCAGGTCTTTCGCGTTCGTTTTTTTTTCTCTTTCTCAAAAGATCAGCATTAATATCATAATATATGTATTTGGAAAGATACGATAATGTCGATGTGATTTCCTTGAGTGACACGTTGCATTGGAGTGAAATAACGTTTAGTAGGCCTATACAGCGTAAACAAATAAAGTAATTCCGTCAGATGATGTTTTTGATAAAATGCAAGACGTGTCCACAGTTTATTTGCTCGTATAACCAAACTAACGAGCTAAAATAGTAAAAAGTCGCGGTAGTATAATCAAATTTTCCCCAGCACAAATTTGGCAACAGAGTTGTCCCCGAAATACCTCTATGGCCTATTTAGGTGAAGACAACGTGAATATTTGACGCTGTTATAACATTGTATCATTTGGTCTTTATTTAGAACTAACAATGTATTACAAAATGAGTCTTTGTACAAAATGTTAAAGCTGGAAGTTGGAAGCGTTTGCAAAATGAAAACGTCCTCAGCTTTTCATATTTCCATCTTCTGTTCGTAAAAGATGAAAAGCTGGACACGCTGCTGAACTTTTTAGCTTTGAATGTGAATTGAAAAGATCGAAAGCTGGAAGCAATGTAGAGCTTTCCAACTTCCAGCTTCGCAAATTTAGTTTCGGAAGTAAGAAGTGAGAAGCGATGTAGAGCTTTCCATCTTCCAGCTTTTGAGTCCACTTCAGGTCGAAAATAAACAAGAGCGCTACCGATTGGGATTATCCTTGAACATCATTAAAAGAACAGATAAGAAATAGAGTTGGAGGGTGGGGAGCAAATTGATTAATCTCTTCAACTGTGTGAAACTTTTTAAGAATATTTCACTTCTATGACGGCGGTGTATGCCAACAATAATTGACACTAGCACAACCAAGATGTGAGGCGTTTCCATAATGTTGGAAAGTTAATTTTCCTCCAGTGCTAAGTAAAGACAACACAAGATTGTTACTCTTCAAACAAACTGCTCTTAGCCAGAGGACACCGATAGGGGTTTATAGATTATAATAATGTCAACCGCTCAACTTCAGCCCCGGCTTCAGCAATCCCTGCTAATTACGTTCATGTTTCCGAGCTGACACGGAAACATAACTTATAACTATAACTATAATTAGGCAACATATTGCATCAGACATAAATACATTGCTACTCACCAAGACTATAAATAAATTTAAAAAATGACATATGGACTAATATTAATAACAACACCTCTTTGATGGTTGGCCACAAGTTTTATAGACGTACCTGTTAATATTTGTGTTGTTTTACCAAGAAGCCTGTGTATTCAGACAAAACACGGCCGGTAGGGGGCGTTAGATTCTGGTCTGAAAAACCCCAGAATCACCTGACTGACGGCAGCTACCATAGTGAAGATACCAAGAATAGCGTGACCCTGAGCTTCCTGTAATTAAAAAACAGAACTGTCTTAATCAAAAATAAAATTTGTAGCTTTATATGCTTTTACGTGTGAAATCCTAGTGTAGATGTACCTATAGAACAAGGAAGGCTGCAGCTCTGTGGAACTAGATAAAATAAAAAAACTAACGATAAAATTAGGTCCTTAAAATTTGTTATAAAGTTTCGTACAAACGACGCACTGTTTTGTACCACAGATGCATTCAGAACATATGTTTTTAATTGAGGTTGTAGATTATAGATGTGGCTCCTTCAAGACAGTTACATTTTTTCTGATTGAGGGGAGGTTGACTATAACCAACAGATTGACTGACAGAATTTCTACCCTCTTCTTGTCCTCATTACTGATCCACAAAATGCCCTTTGATGGCGACCGTGCAAACTAAATGAAGACACTGACTAGAATAAAAAGACTATAAATCAAGCCGACCTCTGTAAATTAAAAGAGTATGTAAATAAGATATCCTGAAGCCAGCCAATAATAATTGGTTGTAAAGTACTGACCTGAAACCAGACTTTCACACCAAATAGTTCCTGTGTGCCCAGACCTTCCCGGAAGTGACGTGACACTATCATTGCCAAACATGAAAATAACATCCACGCCAATATCATCAGACAACCTGATATACAGAAAATGACAACAACGTAGATTAAGTATACGCAATGTTCCAATATCAACGATTTTACAAATTTATTGATTTGTTTAACTTTCATTTGCGGTTGTGGGCACAGTTAATTCCTTGCGCAAAGGTCTACATTCCAGGGTTTGTGACGTTGTTATACTTAAATGCAATAAATGATTACCGTGTGCTCGAATAGCTATGGGGATAGAGCGTCCTCTAGCCACAACAAATTCACCGAAATTCACCTTCTCTTTTGAGACGATCGGAAATTCGTCGTGTTTGTTGATGGCATCCACACCTGAAACAACAAAAATAGATGACCAAGTCTATCATTTCTAGAAGGTATTAATGACACCTGGACACAGCTTCTGATCACTAAATCTGGTCTGTTGACTACTGACTAAACACTATTAAAAACACAACACTATTATTGATACGACTGGCTGACATTACCTTCAACTTTTCATTGTTACTGAATGATGTTTGAATTGGAACAATATAATTACCAAATTTCACATGTTTCATTCCTATTTCATTCAAACCTCAAACTTAAATTATATAAAAATGCTTTCATACTTTTTTGTCGTGTGGAAAGTTATAATTCATCAGTATTAACATTTGCCTTGTTTAAACTGATATTCTTTGTTCTTCCGATATTGCAATCTGAGGTTAATCCAGGGCTAGAATTAACACCCACCAGGGTCAAACACACAATCACCTCCGATACAACTCGAACTTTTTCAGATCATAATCATTAGTAAACTTACTATTTATAGACCATTTACTGAGATGTTTAGGTGGCTGACACTGAAATAAATGCTGACAATTTGTTTACTAAAGTTTGAAGGTTCGATTCCTCTTTTCTAAACTTCTAGCTAAGACTACAATGGTCATTTCAAAGTAAATCCAATATGATGCAATATCACAACTTGGATGTATAACGTTGACTCACCATCGAATGTATAGCCCCAGGCCAACTGTAGAAACCATCGCTGGCGCAGGTCAAAGACTTTCTGAGAGATTTCTGCTGGGTTGGTGTTCGGGGTTACAAAGATTGAAACCATTTCCAAAGGACGAGAAAACGTGCAATAAATTTTCCCGTCTTTTTCCATTGTAGCCATATTCTTTATTCCAGTCTGAAAAAGTTGTGATATAAAGACGTTTAACACACAAAAACTCCGAACACCCTGTGGCATTATGGGTGATGTCCAAGACTAATCCACGGAACCGTTTAACAACTGAATTTACTCACTGTGTATTGTCGTTCATAATAATAAGCCGGATTATAGCCATGTTGAACGGACACACGTGTTCTTTGTGCGCTACAGAGGATTACATCGTCATCTCCCTGAAACAAAGAAGAGAATAGCAACAACTATTTTTACATAAATATATAGCCTACTATCAGCACAGATACAAATACTCGAATCATAATAGTATTATGTTATTGGTACACAAAAACAAGTACTCTTAAAGATTAGTGAGACCAGAGTTCTACAAACCAAGTTCCACACCAAACGTAATACCATTGACGGTAACACCGCCGACTTGTAAGTAAAATATGAGGAAAAACACAAACAAAAGAAAGAAACTACTAACTGCCTTTAATGGGAAACAAGAAATGGCTGCCGAAAGATTGCAGACAACGTTATAATTAAATGTACCTTCACAACAGTATTTTGCTTATGAGAGCAAATGCAGTTTAAGTTGATTATTGATCAGATTGAGATCTCCGAACAATTATACAGCCCCACAATTAAACACTTTTTCAATGGTATTTTCACTTCTTCTTGCTAAAATGTCAGACGCGCTAAAATGTACAGGTTATCATATTACTCTTCGTCAGGTATTATTTCCTTGTATTTTCATATCGACCACAATTCCACTGTTTTTACATTTCTATTTTATTATTTTCTGCTGCACTTGGATGGTTATTAATTAGGGCCGTCAAGAGAATGCTTAGGCTCCAAGCCCCAAAACAAGGACCCTCATAAAGTCATAAGTCGGCCCCTTCCTGAAGCCTGGGGTTACTTCTGTATGACGAATTTTATATCGACCGCACGAAATCATCATTCAGTTATTCGCGAAAGCATTGTTTTGTTCAGTTTTAACAAGGAACACCCTCGTTTAGGTTGTGCCGTAAACTACCCCCTCCCCCCAAAAAACCAACAAATAACCACCGTCACCCCCGCTCCTCGCTCGGTGTGCCGGCTAACAACCAATGTTCAAATAATAAAGATAGCACTGGCAGTTTAAAAAGATTTCACTACTAGAATTATATTCCAATGTCGCCGATAAGAATTGAGTGTAATAATAACTCACCATGGTCTGATCATCAGAGAAACCCAGAGCCACCCAGCCTTCCGAAAGTCCCATCATCTCAAAATGAACAAAATCACCATCCATTTGATAACTGACCCCTGCCAGGCAATCACTTCCGGTACAAGTGTCGGGATATAGGAAGCAGCCTTTAACAACTCCACATTCTTCCTCAAAATTAAACTTGATCGATGAGTTTTGAACCTGTCCAAAAAGACAACAATACATGTTTGAGAAACTAAGTATACATGCAGGTCTATCTAATTACTCGTAACAAAAGTCCAGTGAACAATCGTCTCGTGGGAACATGTTTTTAGCAATAAACACGGTTAGAAAAATTCGGTAACCTCGACCTGCCAAAATCTAATCGGACCCTGTTCGACCAGCAAAAACCTGGTAAAAAAAAATCCTGGTCGCAAACTCCGACCTGCAAAAACCTGGTCCTTCATCATCAGATAGAAGGCCTGACCAGTTTTTTCCCGGTAAAAGAAAAGATCCGCCATATAAAACCTGGTCCCTTTTTTGACCATTTTTTTTCTGGTCGCAGGTATAAGTAGAATTTGAAAAGTGACCATGTTTTTCCTGGTCAAAAGAATACATGGACCATATAAAACCTTGTAACTTTTTTGACCAGGTTTTTTTCGGTCGCTGGTATGAGTGGAATTTGGGAATGCGACTAGGATTTTCTTGGTTACAATTATATCAACCATATATATCCTGGTCACTTTTTGTGTAGGGTTGTCTTGACTTTTTCAAATTTTTATAAACTGTTGTGAATTAGCAAAACCACTTGTGATTTATACTACCAAGGAATACAAATCATAGCTCAAAAATGCACAACACATATGATGCTAACTAGCTGGCTCCAACAATTAGTTGAAGTTTTGTACATTCCATTTGAAATTTACATACATTGGGCCACAAAGTTTGTTTTGTTCAAAATGTTACCCCAGCCAAATAAATCATTGTAACGTTTTTGACCAACTGTTTCTTGGTAGCCAGTTTTAGAAGGCTACAGTTTTTTTTTGGTCAAAAGGTGCCTGAATCAAAAGTTGTGGGTTACATTTTAAAAAAATGTTATTGGTTAGCATCAAGGAAATGACCAAAATGTTTTTGGTTGAAATGTTATGTGAAGAAAATAATTCTTTCTGTGTTTTTCTTGGTCGCTATTATAGATAGAATTAAGTGATTTAATATCATGTGTCATATTGTACATTTTTAAACATGCAGTGCTTAAACGAATTATTTAACAAAGTAATTATATGAATTGTTATAATAGGGTTAAATTGTAAAAGGTCGAATCTAGACTGGTCATGTTTCTGTAGTCACTTGCAGTGCAGTCAAATCCAATGACTGAGTTAGCTCAGTTCAGTAAGACGAAAAAATGTATTAAAAAATGTCTGACCGGGTCTAGGTTCCCATTGTCTCCCGAGTGAGTGGAGTCAAAGACATGTCTGGAGAGGACATGGACCCAGAACTGGGTGAAGGATATCACTATTGTCGCCCTGAAAAAAAAATACAATAATCACATGGGAGTATAAGCACCATAACATCTTGATATAAATAAATAGTTTGAATTGCTTTTGACGTGTCTGGGATTTCTTCTAGGCAAATCAATAAAGCGCACAGGGCACTGAACCATAGAACATATCTATTGTCTAACTTGATTACTTGGATTTTGTATGCCATGAACCTCCAGCACACATGCGTGAATGTATTCATTTGTAATTTCAACCATCCGTGTATATGGACCTAAGGTCATTAATACTGAATAAACCTTATACTAATTATAATAAAGTGCAGAGAAACGTATAAAGATTATATTTTAGTTCCTCAAATCAAGATAGTTAAAACACTTGGTTCTAGAGGTTTTTAAAGCATCGAACCTGTTAACCTTTTATGAGTTTTAAATAAATTAAAAGACAGCTTAACCGCGCATTTGTCTTACGTGAACACAATGTCTCCCGAGGGATAATCAGGGGCCTTCCAGGACACCGTCACGTTACCTTTTGATCGGTGACTACGCTGCGTTATCAAATTCTGTAAAAAAAATCAATTTTTGTTAGGATTTCTTAGTTTGATTGGGAGTTAGTACCGCACTTTTTTATTTCACTTATATGTCGATATGTTGTCCTCTACTTGAATAGGCCTACGATGGAAAACTGTACAGAAACCTCGAAAAAAACCAATGCAGCTGGATTTCTTCTTGGACGCATGAACTTGTGAGCGGTACATTGACGAACGATCAGTATTCCGACTCGCTAGCCATTGGGATTTCCCGTAAAAGACTAATTCATGTGCAGGTATGGTGTGTAGGTTTTGGCTCCCATTGAGTCTTATCCCAGACCAGGACAGACCATGAGCAGCGAGGATATATAAAATAGCATAATATTAGAAAATAAGATCTTTCTCTAAAAGACACAATTCATGCAGACAGATACACCATTGTTATTTTTATTAGATATTAAAAGAAATCTTAATCTTAGCTTAACAGATTAAACTAACCTGACAAACAATATGAAGCCGAACAAACAAAAAGCACGTATATCTGTGGTCCATATAGCAGACTCTGTTCTGAATGCGGTTGTCTGTTAGTTGCACACGAGGACTGTCTGCCGATATCTCTTTTGTAGTACCCCGAGTTAAATTACTCAACATAAATGTTTAAAAAAATTTGCTACAGAGAATGTTAGTGGTAAAACGGGACATTGTATTGTATGTGCATAATGCATACACTTATGAAATATGTATAGAAATCTACATGCAGACTCATGTGATGGGGGTCAGACTAGCCGGGCACAATTGCGAAAACACTTAATGCAAGATTAAAAGCTTATTATCTCTATAATTAAGCTTAAATAAAAAAAAAGTTAACTGCAATTGTCATGCATATACCCACTTCCTGATATTCAAGCTTACGGTTTGATTTTGCTAAATATTTGTTAAATGTCGCGAATTAATGTTGTGGTTGTTGTAACACAAAAGACTAGGATGCGTGTACACAGCCAATAACTGACTCTGTTGTCTACGTGAAACTTTAGATGTAAGCAGGCAATTAAAAACGCTATTGTCTACGCAAAACACTAAAATGTAAACAGAAAATAACTGACGCTTTTGTTTAAGTGAAACACTAGATGTTTACAGGCAATAACTGACGCTGTTGTCTACGTGAAACACTGATGTTAACAGAAAATATCTGACGTTGTTGTCTACGTGAAATACTAGATGTTAACAGAATAACTGACGCTGTTGTCTACGCGAAACACTAGATGTTAACAGACAATATCTGACGCTGTTGTCTACGTGAAACAATAAATCTTAACAGACAATAACTGACGCTGTTGTCTAAGTGAAACACTAGATGTTTACAGACAATAACGGACGCTTTTGTCTAAGTGAAACACTAGATGTTTACAGACAATAACTGACGCTGTTGTCTAAGTGAAACACTAGATGTTTACAGACAATAACTGACGCTGTTGTCTAAGTGACACTAGATGCAGATTTGTGTATCTGTAATAGGCTATAATACAATGTAGCTTTATTTAGGACTATGGACTTGAAACTGTGGTAGGAGGTTATGTAACTTCCCCCTTTTAGTCATTTTTATGAAATAAAAGGATACAGAATCGATTTGATATTAAACCTATATTAAGCCGGTAAGTCTGATAAAATTCGGTAAATTTGAGCACCATACAAACCTGTTGCCCGCCAAGACAGTTGTGAGCCTGCACGATATCTGGGTGAGATGTGAATGTACCCAAAATCTCCTCTGTGTCTCCGCTCAACCTTCGCGCCCGGAGAGATAAACCCGTAAACGACCTTGACCCAGACACGTCAACTGAAACACACAATTGCCAAGGACTAAATTCCTCATCTCAAGATCTACATAAGAATTAAGGAGTGAACAGGTCCTCGGACATAGTTATCTGGCCGGAATGAATAAACGGCCACATACACTATGGAACTTATTGGTAAGAGCTAGGATATCAGTTCTGTCATGAAACTGGTATGTCCAACTGGTGCCTCCAAAGCGCATAAGGTGTTTATACCGTTAACTTAATGCTTGTGCGTATATAAATTGTGACAATTGTTTTTACCAGGATTGTGGTAGTTTAATGTAGTTTATCCAGATTCTCCAACCTAAACATTCTTTTCAAAAATAGACCAGGTGCTTCTCTTATATCAGAAATAACAGTTTACTGATAATTCTTATTGAATGTATCAGAAAGAACACATAATACATGGCAAGGTGACAATTATTAAAGACTGCATATATGTACAATAATACACATGAAGACAATGATACGAAATTATTTCCACGAGTCTTTGCATGACTGTGTAGTCCGGGTGATTGGAGCAAATTTCCTGTTACCCTGGTGCTCATAACCATCATAACCATACTGAGCCACGAATGTGTTAATGTGGTCACTGTTTAAATGATGTTGTACTGACCTGTAATCACCTGTCCAGGTGAGTAGCTTGAGTGGCTGACTCTGATCGCAAAGGGGCTCTCAGAGGTGAGGGCCTCGGCATAGTGGTTGGGGAACTGGGTGAGGCAGGTTGAGTAAGGAGCCCCTGATGAATAAGCGCTCACTGTTAACAGACAGATATAAACAATGACATGACTACCACAAAGAGTACATTAACCCATGTGAATAGGACAAGGTTATTGCTGCCGCATGTAAAAGAAGTGTTTACAAGCTAGAAGAGGCCCAGGTTATAGTTATTACATTTTTTCTTAAAGCTGCATCTTCTGTTGAAAACTTGTTCGGATATCTCCATGTTATTATGGTACACGTTAGTAGACTGTTAGACTTGCATTAACAAACAACAAAGATTCTTCCATGTCAGCATAAAGAGAAAGCCCGAGTAACTGTACCTTCTTGAAAAAGAATCGACGTGGCAAAGACCATTCTGTTTTCAAGTATGGGCAAATGCGAGGGCTTTCTGAGGCTTAAACGCTATGCAGATCCCAAAATTCCCCAAGTAAACTTATATTAGTTTATCTAGTGTATCTACTCTGACCCATTTTTTATTTTATTGATTTTTTACTTTTTAATTTGTGAATATGTGAATTACCTTTGAGTAGGGTGCCAACTAATTTTGCGTTCAATTGTATACATGTTCTATTTGAAATGAAGATTTTCCTGCGAAATTCGCAAAATAATGTAGGCTACAATTAAACAATTGTATGACACCATCTCCAATAAAAAAGACAATTTGTTTATTTTTCCAAGTGCGTTCAAAATATATGAGGCATAACCTAATTGTGTTAATTGCAAAGTATGATAATTCACGCTGTGCTAAGTTCTGTGGCAAGTTGTTACAGGGTAAAAAGAAAAACAGCTGTAACAACTTGCACCAAGTTGTCGACATAATTATGTCCGAACGGTTTCAGACAGGGTGATATCTGTGTAAGCAAAGCATCGGCAGGAAAGTCTGAAGCAAATCTGTGTCTGTTGAAGAGAAAGCCAGGATTTGCCGTGCAAAAATAGTGCAATGTGTTTGAGTTACTTAGTGTGTGATATAACCCTATTTATTATGTCACTTTCCCGGCTTTCCTTCAAGCACAGAACGTTTTTGCTTCCATAAAAGACAACACACTCAGCAAAAAATGAAACTGATTTACCTTTCCAGATTTTTTTATGTGTGGTAGCAACGGCGTTACCAGAGTTATTACCCCGGTCCCCCTTACGGTATGTTGTCATGAAGAAGAGATTACTACCGGTGGAAGAAAGATGTTAATCTAATACGACTCGTTTGTCATGATTTGTTGTCAGAGTAATATATAACTAAATATGTAAGAGAGATGTTAATGTGTTACGATTCGTCTATAATGATCTGAGATATGTTAATG
>JAVFBX010242592.1:0-19835 GCA_034783855.1 Mopalia kennerleyi | reverse complement strand
GGAAACCTTGTAAACCCCCCCCCCCCCCCCCCCCCTGCGATTGCTGGAGCCACATCTTGTGACTCACTCTGTGAACGGTAAATCGAAGTAGACGTTAGAAAGAGCTCTCACTAACCACCACGCCACAGCCGCGGGCCCTCCACAGTGATTGAGCCATTAAATATGAAGGGTTTTGCACTATTTGGACTCGTTCTTCCGATGCTTAGTACAGGGATTAGAATGATTGGTGTTTAATACCATGTCACTGCCCAAGCATATTTCACTTGTATAAATTGCGGTGATTTCAAGAGTATTTGCCACATTATAACAGACATAAAATGTGAATTGTTTGGTTCAGTTTGAAAACTAATGTTCCTCCAGTGCCAAGTAAATCAGAGCAGTTTGTTTGTTTGTTTGATTGGTGTTTAACGTCGTACTCAAGGGCATTTCACTTATATGACGACGGAGACAAAGATAAAACGTACAAACAGATCAGCTTCCTGTTCTTTTTAGTTCTGAGAACACCAGGGCAACAGAAAGCTCCTCTTTTATCGCCTCTTACGATTGACCGAGGAAGCCGAGGGAGTATTCTGCAGGACTGGCCAACCCGCTCCCCCACGGGGCTGTCAGAGCAGTATCCAGAGCCATTTTAGTTATGGAAAACATATGGGTGCCCAAATTATATCAATATATTAATATTTTCATAATATCCCTGTTTAAATCAAGCTAAAACCGGATTCAGAGCCCTGATTATGGGATAGGAATTTGCTAGAAACCTGGGAAATTTGTCTAGAAATTGCCCTGTATGTATACTTGAATATTTATTGTATGCGTATTTTGATGGCCTTTTGGTGTATTTCACATAAATTATGTGTACAAAATACTCCAGAATACACCGGGTAAGCAGGTCTGCTTCCACAATTGTCAGTCATCTTCCGTGACTCCTTCCTATACCGGAGGTCTATTAGGGGAATTGAACCCTGAACTAGGTACATTGACGGCGAATCAGTAGCCCAACTCGCAAACCACTGACCTAAAGCAGATGGCCGACACCACTAACAAAGCAATCCATTCAATTGATGTTTCCACAGAATGAAGTTAAAATAGCATATAAGTAACATTTACAGAATATAATATGAAAAACACATAAAATTGGCTTAGTCACAAAGTTAGCTGAACACAAAATTTGACAAGATGTACAAGAAAGAAAAAGATAGAAAAATAACTTACAAGCACGGATTTTCAAACATTTCAAATTTTTTCATAATTCCCAATGAGCTTTATCAAGTCATTGGACAACTCATACAATATGTTTGCTCTAAGGCCTAAAAAAAATGCTTTGTTTCCTTTAACAGCCGGAAAACAATTAGGCTACGCAGGCAGGATTTTAAAAAAATTTTGTCAATTATTATGTTTTTGTAGACTTTGTACAAAAGAGTAGATATCAAATTAAACCAATACAGATGCTTGCATGACCAAAAAACATTACAAAAAACGATTTTGCTACCAAATATGCCAAATTGGAAAGGTCTTTTAAAAAGCGAATAAAAACTTTCGACTCAGAGCTATTTCGTAGGGTCGGTCAGGGTTAGAGGAAAGAAAACATTTTTTTTTTACAGGCCTAATAAAATGAAATCGCAAAAAAAAAACCGGACACTTGATGCCTGAATGCCATAAACTCTTTAACTTGACAAAGAAACCACTTTAGTTGCAAAACACAATCAATTCACAAATTTGTAATATAAAGTAGAGACTAAGATGCCACAACACATATCAATTTCACACTTCATGCCACGACACTGAAAACTTCAACTTGGAGGCATTTTAGAACTCACCAATCTGTGCTTGACAATGTTTTCAATTTCATTGGCTAGATCTAAGGAACTGGTGGCATCGGTGACCAATGAAACGGTAGAGGCCTGGTGAAGGATTGTGGGAGGAATAGAGGGAATGTGAGAATGAGGTGGAAATAAATATGGGGAATAAGGTAGGACAGATTTCTGGATAATAAAGACAATATCTTAAGACTTGAGAAAAATTATTATTACATTTACTTAAACTATTTATGGAGAAAACTAATTGATTTTTTTTTATTATACAATTTGCAAAAAAAAAAAAGAAAAGGGGGTTGAGAAACAATGTCTACTAATTCAAAGGAAGTTATCTTTTTCGTAACATTGGTAAATATGTCTTGTTCAATATCGGAGATTAGGAGGTATTTTTATGTGTAAATCTAATCTAGGGGATAAAAGGTACACTATAACATGTACTTCATTTTTACCTCGGTAGTTTTCTTCGGCAAAAGTGACAAATTGTCCACAAAAATTTTAAGAGGAGGGAGACAGCTATGGAAAATCAAGGGAGATAACTGCAAAAAATAACTCACCAATTTTGTATGGAGATCTTCCTGTGATGGTTGCTGGGATGCGAATGTATGATCTTGGATTTCCATTGGTGGAGGGATTTCCACATCCTGTGCAGCTTCTGGCTCCTCATTGGTTGCTTCCAAAGGTGCTGCCGGCTTCTGATTGGTTGGTGGTGCCTTTGTAGCAACAATAATCTCGTCCTTTGATATAGTTTCATTTTGGTCCTATGTTAGAGAAAAGATTAAAGGTATTGATGGGGAATCAAATAAAACTTAAAATTGAAATAGGAAATAGTTCAAGACACTGAAGAGTTACATACAGGCTTTAGAGAATTTATTAATGAGAGTTTTGTTTTCTGTATTCAAGATTATTTCACTCATAGAACAACCAAGCCGATGATTTTTTACAGAACACCTTCGGCTTCCCGCTGCCCCTTAGCTCCGAGAGCACCAAGGTTACAATAAGCTCTTTCCCAACACTCCGTACTCCCAAAGTGAGATGCCCCCAAATTCAAATTATTAATTTACGAATTAAGCACAACAAAAATTAAAATCATGACAAGTAAATGAAGTATGACATTTTACAAATAAAACAAGTTTGTCAGCAGCCAATCAGATTAATGTAAGCAATTAAAAAATAACAAAATCTAAATTTGATTTAAACAAAATCAGTACGTCAAAGAAAATATTGTCCATCATTCTTCCAACTGAAAAAACAAGTTTCATTGATGAAAAATATAACTTCAAAATGGCACGAAACTGGAGCCATGAAATAAAACATCAGAAGCCAATAATTATTAATACATGTAGTTTGTGGGTTTGTGGGTTTGTGTTTCCCAAAGACAATAGGAAGCTCCCTTCAACATGCAACTGGTTATTAAATCTACCTGTTTACAAATTAAATCAATCATTATTTAATGTCAGGTGTGTGCCAAAACCAAGAAAACACTTGCCTAGGGCTTTGTACGCCGACTAGACATTTATATTCATACATACACTTACACATTTACACATATACATTTATACATACACATTTATACATTTACATTTACAAATGGAATGGTAACAATTGGTAAAACATTATATATCAAAGTTACAACAACAACAACAAAATATCTAAGTTAATTTTAATTATTTAACCATACCTATCATATTTTATATTCCAAAATTATATATTTTTTAAAAACTGATTCAAGTTATTTTTGGTGATTGGTGATTGGAATTTTATGCCATACTTCATGGTTTTTTACTTTATGGCAACAATAATGAATGACACCAGCACAACCATCAAGTGTAAGGTGTTTCCATAATGTTGGAAAGTTAATATTCTTCCTGTGCTAAGTAAAGACAGCTCTGCTACTCTTCAAACCTTAGTCAGGGGGCCTTAGGTTTGTTAGTTTGATTGATTGGGGTTTAACATCGTACTCAATAGTATTTCCCTTATATGCCGACAGATTGTCCACTTAACACTGTTCCTTGCCCTAGTATGGTGGAAAATCGGGAGGAAACCTCTTAAAAACCACCCCCGTGATTGCCGGAGCCACATCTTGTGCGATATTAGATCTCAATATAGCGACAAACAAAACACGGGGAGCGTTTTTGAGATCTGATTTGAATTAGATTGGGGTCCAGCCAAAAGGAAGACTTTAATGGTGAAAATTGTGCTGCAATTAACAGCAAGCTTCTCATCACTGCAATTGGTGAATAGGACACACCCTATTAACAGGGAAGGATGAGTTAATGAACTATAATGGAGATAAGCATCATTACTGGGCAAGATATTAACATGTGATTAGACACAATAATATAAACTAATCAATATATACATATCTAACAATTAATCACACTGGAACAGGGAAGTTCACTGATTCAAACCGATGAATCATACGAGGGTCTACATAAACTAGAATCTAAAGTTTATAAATACATCTTAATCTTGAGTTGTTATGGGTATTAACCTACAGACATCTAGAGAAAAGGTAATGACCATGTACATGTATGGTATAGGAAGTATGTGATTAATATCCTGCAAACAAAGTATTTATTATGGGCTAAGAATAAATCCACCTGCAAATTCAAACAAATAGACAATAAACTTTACACAGAGCACGGACCCTGCTGCATTCAGGTCAGAGTTCATATCACACTAGAGGCAAGACAACTTTTTTTCTATACAATAATTATATATATATTTTGAAAAATTTTATAAAAAAAAGAGAGAAAAATATATATGGTTTGTAACCTAAAATACCAAAAACAAAAGTAAAATGAAATAAAATAAAATAAAATAAATAAATAAGTGAAGCGAAAATTAATATTTACGTTTTTCTCCTGAGAAGAACGGTAAATTCTTCGTCGGCTTCGGCAAGGGCAGAAAGCTTGATAAATGTATGATGAGATAGTATAGACTGGTTGTGCAGTCTCCATGTTACTATAGAGACGGAATTTGTCGACTCACAGACAAAGGATGAAGGCCACACCCATTTCCCTCAATGGTAGACCAGATACTAACTATATGTCACAAGTCTCGTTGATTTCCTTTAAACATTTAGTTCAATTGTCAAATTCAATAATGCATAAACAGTTTTGATTGTTAAAAGTTGATGTGGCCTCAGATTAAAGTCATATCTTTCTCCTGCTGTCTAGAAGGCCCTTTGGCTTACAATTTGTTAATTCTGTGAACCGTTTCTACAAGAAGTCCTGAGAGGAGCTACTTTCCAAAATAAAACAACATTTCCAATATATGGGAGTTGCCTTTTAGAACTAACTTTTCTAATGAGATGATATATGTATATAACGTTTAAAAAAATAATTCGTGATGCGCTAATATCGGCACTTCCTGTTTGAAAATCCCTTTTTAAGTAAGGAACAAAATTATTGTTGAAACACAAAATAATTTGCACCATTTGCTTTTTACAATTCATCAACAATAAGCATCTAAAATTGATGAACATTTGAGACTAATTGCCATCCAGGAATGATGAACATTTGTGATGAATTAACATCCAAGATTGACGAACATTTGTGATGAATTTCAAGCAAGGATTGATGAACATTTCTGATAAGTTGCACTCTAGAATTGAACAATATACAACAAAAAGATCATAAGAGAAATGAAAACCTTTGCTATATGACAGATGGTGTCTGAAGAAAGTCGAACACAGAACTCCCAGCTACAGATATTGTAAAATGGATTTTCTTGATTTACCTTACAAGAACTTAATTGCAATATTAGTTGCCTATAAAAATTACAGCAATATTTGCAAAAATCTAGCCTTTTATAATTACATGTAGATAGTTTTTACAAAATGTAACAAGAAACCAAACCTCTAGGCCATTTTTCTGAAACAAAGTTCCTTAAGTCGTTCCATCAGTTGTCTACCTAAACTGTAGAATATGAGTAAGTTAAAATAAGGAATCCGAGAATTTAACATATTGGATGTTGTCGGCATAATCCAAATGTAATACAAGAGCCAAACCTCTATGCTAGTTTTCTGAGACTACGTTCTCTAAATCCGTCCATCAGTTGTCTACCTAACTGTACATTATGCGTAAGTTAAAATAAGGAAAGAGCCAAACCTCTATGCTAGTTTTCTGACCCAACATTCTCCATCAGTTGTCTACCTTACTGTACATTATGCATGAATAAAAATATAAGGAAACAGAGAATTTAACATACTAGATGTTGTCGGCATAATCCAAATGTAATAAAAGAGCCAAACCTCTAGGCCAATTTTCTGAAACAAAGTTCTTTAAGTCCTTCCATCAGTTGTCTATCTTACTGTAGACTATGAGTAAGTTAAAATATAAGTAAGTGGTAGTCATTAAGCCGCAGGTGATCTGGGCGGTGATGTAAGTCTACCTGATGGAACCTGCTAATTTGATTATCAGTTTCTCTTGAATTGTAGACAATGTTATGTGCCACTTGAGTTACAATACTAGAGAAATCACACTTCTCCCCACAGAAAAATCCCTGAGAAACGGAGAAAACGAGGCGCTGTACTACCTGACAATGTCTGGTGGGCAGTGATGTAAGTCTACCTGATGGAACCTGCTAATTTGGTTATCAGTTGTTCTTGAATTGTAGACAATGTTATGTGCCAGTTACAATACTAGAGAAATTACATCTTTCCTCACAGAATAATCCCTGAGAAACCGAGGCGCCGTACTACCTGACAATGTCTGGGAACTCAAGTTGCCTTCAAGAACAGCAGAGAGTCGTCAGCCCCTATATCACAAATCAGGACTGTGACTAGAAAAGACCCAATCAATAAAACACTTTTGTCTTCCGTAAGAGCTGGCACAAGAGGTGTTTCAAAGCTCGTCAGTAAAGAACAAGAAGGTCTCCTCAGTAGGAAGGCGCTTAGATCTCATTTGAAGCAATAATACTCAGAGAGTTCCAGTGCTGCTGTAGACAAAGTAAATATCACTATCAAAGGCTTTGTGTATTTCAAGTTACGCATCCACGTATGCCTTGGAACTAACATGTTAACTGTAAAATGCAGCCAAGTGTGAAGGCCAATCCAATATGTTCAATGACAGACAAACTACATACGTCAGGTTTACACAGGTAAATCGAATGATAATTAACCTACAGTTAGGAGAACAAATGCTTCCCCAACAGCTTAATGTACAACAGAAAACCTGCTGAGAACAAGCACTTAATCGAGAGACACAGGGCAAGAATGAAATGACAGATATCTCAACAAAAGGCACATAGCAGAGATACTGTAAACGATTAAAACAATTTTACTCTACATACATGTATTCGAATCTTGCAAGCTGTCAGTCAGTTGGCAGTAAATGTTTAGAATATTGTTAATCTTAACATATTCATCAAACATGAAGTACTGTTTACGCACGCTCTTGGCCACTTGGCATTAAATGATCAATTCTGAAATTCTGAAATATGATATGACTAAAGTTCCGAATTCTAACAACACATTAATGTATTCATTATACATGAACGACGATTTATGCAAACTGTTCTGGCCAATTGGCAGTGAACGATTAATTCTGAATTATGAAGTGGCTAAAGTTTCAAATTCTTACAACACACCCTAACATATATGGAGTCTTCCAAAAGGAAATCTAGTAACATAAAATATCGTCCATGCCAAACCCAAATAAAAATGGAAACGACAAATCAACAGGTTGGGATCCACAATAAATCAGCCAAAAGAAACATTTTAGACATCAGACACACCCAGATTTTCAAAAACTTTTTTTCTTTTCTGTAGAAACAATTCTGTCGATTTCAGCTACATGAAGAATTGACCCGAAATTAAAATGGCAACAGCATCATAGAATAATGTAGAATTAGCTAAAAAAACATCCCTTCAGGGCCATTATATCCCAGGTCCAGACTTATATAGTTTTCCATCTTCTAAGAAATGCAAAATGACCAGACAATTACTGTATAGTGTTTTCCAACGGAATAGTCAAATCCTGTCCAAAAGGAGATATACATGTAACATCATAGACCAGCTCCGGCTGAATATGGCACACTTCAATCCTCAAATATAGCTAATAAACCACCGAGTGCCGCGTGAAGACAAACAGTTATCCCTAGACCGTGCTGTCTTCAATATGAACAGAGATGTTGATGATGAGCATCTTAACACTAGAAACAACAAGGGTGTGGTTTCATGCAGGAGTCTACCTGTTGCTTTTCAACCAATCAGATGACACCATGCTGATGGCTGCAGAGTAGAGGAAGTTAATTGGCTGCAGTGTTATTGTGATAAATCTCCGTTTTATGTAATTACTAACAAAAATAATAAATTTAAAACCACCTCAGGAATAAGGTGATTTATGAAAATATGGTATATAGAAGTAAAACTTGGATAATATGTGTGAATTTATTTTCAGGTTAGAAAATCCAGAAATCAATAATGAGAAGATTAGGGATGTTATTGTGGAGGTAATATGCTCATTGTTAGGAGATACAAGACAGCAGCAGAGTGTGATCGCCATGGATATACTGAAAGCACATCCATAGCAACGGATGTATTCATTGTGTAATGACCAGAACACGGAACACTATCAAGGACCAGGCCAGCATTCTTTTCTAGCTTAGATTTATTTATTTACACTGTCATTCAATTATCCTCAATGCACTGATCACGATGCTTTGATTGCGGCTTGTTTGTTTGTTTGATCTGGGTTTTACGCCGTACTCAAGGGTATTTCACTCATATGAGAGCGTGTCAGTGGAATGGCTCAAGGAATGGCAATATTATAAAGACAAGACAGGACAAATACAGGAGCCACTGCAAAGACATGACAAACGGATCAGCTTCATGTTGCCCCTTAGCTCTGAGAGCACCAGGGCAACATGAAGCTCCCTTTCAACACTCTGTGTTTGATTAGGGTTAAACTCTGTACATAAGAGACTGTTTGTGATATATGATGTTTTTCCAAGTCAATGACTTGATTGAATTGTGTTATGCTTATATCAGTGGCAGTGTGCCAGTCCTCAAGGCAACTGGCAACAGAACAAAGACAAGACAGGACAAATACAGGGACCACTGCAAAGACATCACAAACAAATCAGCTTCATGTTGTGCCTTAGCTCTACGAGCACCAGGGCAACAAAAGCTCCTTTCCAACCACCTGCTGAAGTGGTGGATAAATAATGTGGCACCACAGCCAACGGCATTAAAATTTATTGATTTCTGTTCGACGCCATACTCAAGGGTATTTCACTCGTGTCCTGTCAGTGCATTGGTAAGGGTAGTTAGCCACACTTACATATTGGTACACATGTTTGCAGGGGCAAGTGTATGCATATACATCAGGGCCTTAGCCAGAAATCAAAAGTATGGTGTCCAAAATGGTCATTTTGCTTCACTTTTCAAAGACTGGGTGTCCAAATTTTGACAGTTTGCCTATCTCCTGCATGTTAAAGTCTCTTAAAACAGAGTGTCCAAATGAGGCAATTTCTTGCTTCAGGGCGTCCACTTGGACGGGTGGACGGGTGTCATCTAAACAAAATCCATTAGGCTATATAGTGTCCAACACTAGAAATAATCCACACAAGAAACTTTAAAAACACTCAATTTTTTTAGATTTCTCGTAGTCAAGCTACTCCATATCTCAAATACATGTAACTAGTTGTGAAACAGCTTGAATATACATCATAATATAATGCACCAGAATAGCCCACATCATGGCCACATGGTTATCCACTGCTAGAAATACTCCACAAGTAATCCGTCAGAAACTTCAATAAGACTTGACATTTTTTCACATTTCTTATACTAAAGCAACAAGATCACAATGTAAGTAATCAGTTGTCAACAAACACACTGTGTCGTAAACAATAAATATCAAGTTTCTTATTCAGTTACTGATTATTCTCAAATATAAAAACATTTCCAGCACAGATTTACCAATTAAAGGTAAGAACTGGATCACATTTCTTCTCATAATTGACAGGTAGGTACATGACAGGTGCAAATGTACCTTGAATGTATATATTCAGACGCGTCAGCATTTACCCAGAGATTTATTTCTCGGTTACATACATGTACCACACACGGTGGATCATGTTTCATACAAAAATTATATACTGATATATTTAGTTTTGCTGGATTGAGGTTAAAGCGCTTTGAATTTTACTTCAACTTGACGATTAACCTAAAATTTCTAAAAGTTAGGACAGAGAAAAAAGCTTTACCATAGGGGGTCTCACATGTTATTTCTATTAGACTGTCCCAAATTATAGTGTCCCAACTGCTAGAAGTTTTACGGTAAGTACATGTAATCTGATTGGGTGAACAAGTTGACTTAAGGATACTTATTTCACTCATTCTACAGTGATTGACAAAATCGTGGAAGAGTTTGTTCAATCAAAAGTTAAATGCATGCATTCATCGATTCATTTTTAAGGGTATTTCACTTATAGGAAGGTGGTGTACATTCAAAGAGTGAATAAGGCAGCCATAATGTGAAGTCCTATATATATGTGAACGCCCGTAAGAACAATTACACATGTAAGGTTAGTCTCCAGCTGACAGAATATATATATTTTAATTATTGATCGATTGACATTTGACGCTGTACTCAAGGGTATCACACTTATATAACAACATAATTTCACTTATATGATGGCGGTGTACATCCAAAGACTTCTATATACAAAAGCGGCAACCTTGTTGGAAAATGATGGTTAGTCTCTTGCTAACAGCATATATTTGTAATATTGTTATTTAGTTTGTTTGTTTGATTAGGGATTTACGTCGTACTCAAGAGTGTTTCACTTATATGATGACGGATTTTCCGATTCACACTGTTCCTTGACCTATTATGGTGGAAAACTGGGAGGAAACCTTGTAAATACCATGCCCGCAATAAATTGTTTTTTTAGATATATATTTTAATTATACTGTCCTCCGATAGTGGGTGAAATATTAAGATGACAAGATCAGTAGGCCTATAAAAAGAAATAACTTTCCGAAAGTTTATACATGTCCCTATCGTTTACATCAGATGTACAGGTAAATGGACATAAACAATTGTTATCGAGCACATTACCTGTCATTAACAGGCTAATGAGTATTCATATGGTTTCTACCTGAGCTACAGGTGATGTAAATATCGCAAAAAAACTGTGCACTTATCTCAGTGCAGGTAAAAAAAGAACGCCTTTCAGAAAAATTTGTCTTGTCTGAAATGCTCTAAAAATCAACTGAAAGGCAGCCAAACATTAGGGTCAATCATTTGATAACCCTGCCGGACCTGGACACTGCTTGCTTGTGTCTTTGATTGGGGTTTAGCACCATATTTATTCAGGATATTTAACTTATAGGATGGCATGCCAGCCCAATGGCTGTCAGAAAACACCCTGGACACCACAGGATGTGTTTCACTGAGTTAACAGATCAGCATCATGTTGCCCTAAGTTTTGCGAGCACCAGGGCAACAAAAAGCTCCCTCTGCACCCTGCCCATAAAACGTGAAGTATTTTGAAAAGGATTGCTAGAAGTGCTGCAAAATTGAATTCAATATTAGAGGACGATTTAAAATTGAAAAATGTATGAAAAAACATGTACATCTAGTGCAAAGTAAAGACGTTCGTTTTTGCTTGAAACATTTGACCAGTGGTCAGAGGGCAGTATAATTTTAGAAAACAAGATTATCTCAAGACAGTGTAGAAGATGTCATGTATTTCTGCGTAAACAGGTGGAATCAGCAGAATCACAACAAACTAATTACCTAATTATCCCTTAATTAGCATATACATGTAGAAAGTGCTTTAACCACACATACAAGTTATGTAACTGTACAACATGCCAATTGTATTATATGTAATGTTAACGGCTTGATCCAGTCACTTGTTCTATAAAGATCTAGAAGGGTCAGGGCATGGAACACCCTGGGCAACAGAAAGCACCAGGGAGTATAGAGCACCACAGCAACAGAGGTGTCAGGACAATGGGGGACAGCAGGGCACAGGCTTAATGAGCACCATGGCAACAGAGGGTATCAGTACACAAAGAGACCAAGGGCAACCAATCTCACAGTAAAATAAAACGTAAAAATTTCATACAAAGATACAACATGTAAGATCCCAAATTTGGTCTCCAAAACCTAGATGAGGTCTCGTTGCCCCTATTTCTCCCCAAGACATCATAGTTTGTTTGATTGGAGTTAAACGTTGTACTCAAAGGGTATTTTACTTATATGACAACAAATTGTCCACGCCACACTGTTGATTGACAAATTAGGGCGGAAAACCAAAAATAAACCTCATAAAAAAAACCCATGATCACTCATATACCAAATGGTCGACCGACAGCATGATAAAAGACACGAGGTTTGACTTAAGGTTGTATTTACAGTTGAATTAGTTCCTAATCACACATTCGATAGAAAAAATGAAAACTTCACAATTAAAAGACTAGCAAGATATATTAAAATCCTCAGAAACGTCTATATCCACACTGTAGCCGAACACCAAACCATCGAAAACCATAAATTTCACTCACAAAAATAATTCCGGAGCTTCTCCCTCCCTTAAAAAAAGAAGAGATATGTTTCATTATCCAGATATATCTCGGCACATTGCACATAAATATTAAGGTACATACAGGGGCTGCCTCCTCCCTTCACTGTGTTAGTTCTACATCACAATTGAACCATTTTTAAAATTACGACAGATATGTTTCATTATCCAGATAATCCCGGCACAATGCATATAAATAGTTAGGCAGATACAGTGGCTGCCTCCTCCCTTCACTTAACTAATTCTACATCACTAAGCCAAACAATTTCAAAATGCTATTCAAGATATTTTTCGTTGTACAGATATATCGCCACATTGCACATAAATATTTAAGTACATGTACATGTACATACAGGAGATGCTCTTCCCTTTACCATACTAATTTTACATCACAAAGCCAAACAATTTTGAAATTTTTCATTGTCCAGATATATCTTTACCACATAGCCAGTGAATATTTGAGTAAATACCACAAGACAACCACTACAGGTAAATATATAAGTTTAGACCGTAAGTAAACAAACTTCATACCTGTGTCTCTGGGTTAAATAACAAGGTGTGCCAAAGGTCAAGTTGTTAAACACCACAACTTGCCACTGCCCCCACAGCTAGGTCAAACAGTTTTTAATTATATTGAAGTCCAAATAATGGTGTACCTCAATATCATTTAGGTGCACTACTGGCTTTATTATCATTTATTCTAGGCAAAACATCATGTGACTTTAACTTGTGGCTGTATGCCTGTACATGACAAGTAATGCAAGAAAGTATGAGAAAAGCCAATTGTGCACTCTATAAGAGCTTCTGTCCCTTCACTAACTTCAGTGCCTCAGCTTTTTAAAATTATTCTGTTCTATAAACTGTAAAATGTGAAGTTGTTGTTTTTTGCCAGTAGAATGTCTGCAGGGAGTGAAATGTGTTTTAATTACATACCGGTAATGTATTCAGTCGTTAATGCCAATTTTCGTGCTGGACTGGATAAAATGTGTAAAACTGCCATATTTAGTTTAAAGTGAGTCATACTTCAGTGATTAGTGATTGGTGTTTTATTTGGTTTGGCCGTTCGGATAGTGACCAGATCTGAAAATATGTCATTGGTGGAATCGCTGACCGTATGGTCACACGATTGTGTGATGAGAGTAATTTACAGACGTTAAAAGGGCGTGGAATGACCACTAGTGTGAATAGCGCTTAGGTGTACGTCGATTGTAACATCGTGATGAAGTGTATTTTATCTACCTTATCATCACAATGATGCACCTCAACCCTAAAACACATCAATAAAATTTCAAATGTTTTGTTTTATAATAAATGTTTTCAGAAATTCAAAAAGCTCTAATTTTCAAAATATTTCTCTTGCTTTCAACCACAAAAAGGTACTCTAATTGACCTGTTGGGGAAAATAAAAATGGATGTTGTATACCACTTTGTAAATTCAAAACCAGCTGTTTTGTATAAAAAGGTGCATATATTCAGATAAATACACCAGTTTATTTAACTTCAATGTGGCTGATTTGCTGTAGTATGGTTAATAGAGTTATCTCCCTTTACTGGAGATTCACAAGGGATTCAAAAAGAAAAATCTGGTTTAGATTTCAAAATAAAAACTAAGAATAGAAACAAATTATTTATCCTTTACAGACACCTAGTTATTTAAAACATATTTTGCAAAAGTTCATCACACTTTCAGAGGGATAATTAATATAAAAAATATTTTAGTTAGAGAACGGTTTCAAAACATGCAATGTCAATATCAATTTAATCTCATTGATGAAATTGTCCTTCATAAAGAATCCATGGATAAATGAAAAACATATGTTTGACTTATAAACAATAAGGCTTGATGGTTTTTCTTAATGAAACCTCACACATAAACACCCAGGCTGTTCTATTAATAGCCTGATGGATAAATATCGTGCTATAAATAGCAATCAATAATTGCATTGGAAACAAGCAAGGCTTGCAATAAAATGTAAAATGTCCTCACATTAAACATGCTTGAATAGGTCTTGTTTTGTGTTAGTGAATGTGGTTAAAGTTAATAACAACTGATTGTTTATATAAATTTTTTTAAATGTAACTACAAACAAACTTTATTTCTTTTTCACTCAAGTCTGTTTTTCTATAATATTTAGCAGTTTCTGGAGGGTTTCAATAAGCTGAAGATGCCTAGGGGGTGGGTGGTTGGAGGTTTGGGTTTGTTTGTTTGGGGTTTAGCGTCGTACTCAAGGGTATTTCACTTATATGACAATGGATTGTCCACTCCACACTGTTCCTTGCCCTGGTATAGTGGAAAACTGAGAGGAAACCTCGTAAGTTTTAAGTTTGTTTGATTGGACCACCCCCAGGATTGCCGGAACCACATCTTGTGACTCACTCATATACCGGAGGGTCAACAGACGGACTCGATCCTGTGAACGGTAAAACGGAGTAAGCGTTGGAAAGTGCACTCGCTAACCACTACGCGGGCTCCGTAAGTTTTAAGTAAAAACAGTCACACACTCCCTGCCTGGGAAAACTTTGTCTCAAATTATGTCTTTATCATGACAACAAATATTCATTTATCAATAACGGTATTTCATCGACAGCTGATCTGTTAATTCGCAGTGACCAATTTAGCTTATAAATATCATTATATTCGTATAAATAACATAAGTACACTTTAATTACTTGAGAAGCTATATTAATAATTAACTAGCTATAAATAGATATGTAAACAAGACCAGCTGTTATTAGTCTATAAATAGATCTCAGATCTTGTAAACGGATATAAATAAATTTGTTAATCGATAAAGTCAACTATTGTAAATTAATACTGTGAGAATGGTAATTAGAACCATTGTTTACTTTGATGCCATTAAACAATGTTATTATTTCTTTTAAAGTCTAGAGAGTGAGGGATGTTGCTTAGCAACAATTCAGAATTATTATATACATTTTGAATATTCTTCCTTAGAAATTTAACATTTTCGTCTTTAAACTCATTAATGATTAGCATTTTGGTTCCTATTTTATCAAATCTATGAAGAACTAATTAAAGAAACAAATCTCGGTTTTTGCAACCTTTTTGTAATTGTACCAGTTGTTACATGTATTTGTAAAAGTAATAATGATTTTATGAATGAACTAAACAGCCTGTAGGGAAGATTAAAAAAAAAAACATTTCAAAAGTGGAAATTCTAAATGATGTCCCTTATTATCAACTGAAAATTGAATATTAAATTTGATAACAGATATATAGCATACCAATTTGGAACAAAAACAGATGTTACAATTATTATTATGTCTGGATGGAGCCGTCTGAAATAAAAATATTATTATTCTCACATATGTTTCTAAAAATTAATTACACAATGAATGATCACATTTTCTGGATAAAGTCCCAGAGACAAGTTGAATACACAGTTACAGATACAGCCAGAAAGCCTAGAACAGATCAAATTCTGAAATAAAATCAATATTACTTTTACAAATACATGTACCAACTGGTACAATTACAAAAAGTTTTCACAAACCAAGGTAAAAAGTGGGGAAAAAAAAATCAATTATGTAGTTAAATCTGAAATTGAAAACAACACATACTCTGAAACAAAAAATCATGCCAAGTGAGCATTTCTGAAAAAAAACTGTACATAAGTCTCATTAACATTGCTTTAAACCTATTCAATGAAATTTTATGACACAGACCAATTTCAGAAACCTGAAAACGTATAAATAAAATTCAAAGGAAAACTATCATTTTCTGAAAAAAAAAATCACAAAATTTTAATAAATTCTCATTTAAATTAGTTTAAACATTTACTGTAAAATTTAATAACAGACCTTAATTTCAGAGACCTGAAAATGAAGAAATAAAATTTCCAGTAAAACTCTTATTCTCACCACTGATTCCTTTTCAATTTTAGAGGATTCTGTTTTAATTTCCACACTATATGGTTTTTTATCATCGTCTACTTCATCTAGTTCGGAACCCATGCATGAACATAGCTTAATAAGTGGATTTTTACGCCGGCTACGTTTCCGATTTCGCCCCATACTGAGCCACATTGAGGCGACTTCCCCAACCAGCCTCATGAACTGAATAAAAACTGTCGCAAACTCTTAACACCAGGGGGCAGTGTACAAATTAATTCTGTTTTTCAACACAGTTTGAGCTGCTATAAGCTGGGAGAGTGTCATTTCGAAAGATCAAGTTTTTCTGATAATTTCTCAGAAATCACTCAATATCTAAGAAGAAACCAAAATGGAGTATTTAAGAACAAATTGTCAAATTATGATTGAAATTGAAATTGACAAATTTAATATCAAGTCAGCTTCGTCAAGTCATAAAACAGCAGTAAAATATTCGTAAATCTGTATCGGTTTCACTGAGGCTCTGCAGAATGATTGGCCAAGAGTTATGCTTCCATTTTCAAAATCGATAAAAGCACCATAATATAGTTTTCTTCAGAAAAGCTTTTCAACAAGTTTCCACTTCCTGGAATTGTAATTTCTTTAAAACTAGCAGTTTCTTTATAAACTGTCAATTCTTGGATGATTTGTCATTTAGATCTTCAGCAGAAGTACAAAGTGTAGATACTTGGAAATCCGAATTGGGTCGGTTGCTTGGAATCCTTACTGGACCAGAAATTGGAAATCCTTATTGGACCAGAGCTTGAAATCCTAACTGGACCAGAGCTTGAAATCCTTACTGGACCAGAGCTTGAAATCCTTACTAGACCAGAACTTGAAATCCTAATTGGACCAGAAATCCTAATTGGACCAGAACTTGGAATCCTAATTGGACCAGAACTTGAAATCCTAACTGGAGCAGAACTTGAAATCCTAACTGGACCAGAGCTTGAAATCCTAACTGGACCAGATCTTGAAATCCTTGCTGGAGCAGATCTTGAATCCTAATCTGCCTGGTATTCTGAACTATACTAAGACTGGTATTTGAAATCCAATGGATTGGTTAGTTTCAAATCTGTACTCACAATCAAAACTGGAGCTATTTCTATTTACACTGTATATGTAAATTCAGCCTAAACATGTAGTATTTAACTTCAATGGAATATTTGAAAGCGTGACCTCCTTTAAAACATGGTTAACAGCATTCCTGCAAGGCATACAACACTGCCTTTTTTTTAAACTTGGGCAATGGACTAAGTGTTCTTTAGAAATAAATCTGAGGGGCAAAATCAAAAGAAATAAAGTTTCAGGTGCACAGTGACAAGTACGTAAAAGACTGGTCAGGTGTAGGAGGAATTGGATTCTGAACTCAATGAATAGTTCTCCTTTTTGTCACTTGAGCTCATCAAATATTCATAAATTGCACATTAATCTCGTATTATTTAATCTAATCTCAATTTGATTTTTTAGCAATTAAAAAATACTTTTCAAATATTGTCAGTTACATGTATATGTAAGACAAGTAATAAAAATAATTTGCATACATGTATTATTTGTATAACGTCATAAAATTCTGTTTTAAAGAAATGGCTGATTACGGAGCATATTATTACAAATAATTGTGCTTAGTTGGAGGTTAATCCATACTTGTTGATTAAATTCTGATGGAAGAAATGGTCAATCTTTGGAGTGTTAATTCCGGATCAATACAATGCAATTCTCTCTGGTACATGTATCTATGTACACTTAGACATTACAGTCCATACAATAAGGAACAGCATCTATAAGCCGTTACGATCCCCTGGGATTCTAACTTTCTGTGATATACCAGATTGGTGGTTTACGCCGTACTTATGGCTATTTCACTTATGCAACGGTGGTGTATTTCCACAGCAAAACGTCCCACAAACATAAATTGTTGAGTGAGTATGATAGCGTGGGATTCTATATTTACGTGATATTCCTGATTGGTGCTTTACACCATACTTACATCTAATTCACTTATATAACAAAGGTGTATTTGCAGAGTAATAAGTCACACAAAAGTCAATTGGGAAGTGAGTATGACACCATGATCTTACACCTGCACATAATATTCCGGAGGTTTGTTGAATAATGTGTACTTATGACTTTTTCACTTATATAACGATGGTGTACTCCTGCATAAATAAGTCAGATATATAACCCAGCCAGATCAGTGCCCTCAGTGGGCCAGGGAAGCCAATATGGAAATGCAAAAATGAAGATTCTGATATAAGAAAAACAGAAATCACTGATAAAACATGGCAAATGTTAATCCTATAAACTGGAGGTTTTTTTTCTAACAATAATTTTCTTAGCTCTGATTCAGAGATTGCCTGGTGATGTGTTCATCAATTATCAATATCCCAAAGAGACTTGGTGTCATTTGTAGCTTATCTTTGATATAAATGAATATCATGAAATTACTTTGGTATTCCGGTTGACTAGTACTGGTCCAATAAGTTTGGATTTTTTTTTGTTGGAAAACTGAGACAAGGTCAAGCTGTTCTGAACAGTGAAGGTTGTTGTTGTTCATTTCCCATTTCAATCATTGTTAAATCCATTGAAACCATTCACAAATGGTCATATTCCTTGTTATTTAAGAGTCTGGCAGGGCTGTTGTTTTAAAAAATCAAGCAGTTGTCAAAAAAAGTAAAATATCTTCCAAGACGTCCAAATTCCTTGTAAATGAATTTTCAACATAACTTAACTGCACGGTTTCATCCACTTTGTTGCTGAAACATTTTCACGGAAAAATATACCTAAAACCTGAATAACTATTCATATCCAGGAATTAGACACAAAATAGATCCACACAGTATCTCATTCTTCTAAAGAAAAGAAATATAAATCGTTCTCGCAGGTTTTCTTACATCAGGAAGAAAGAGACAGGCATCTCAAGGTAGTTCTCGAAGCCTATGTTCTTGATTGTATGGTGCAGGGACTATGCAAATTCCAACCAGGAAGCAATACACACGAATACCAACACTTGATTTTCTTAAAAACAGAATCATTAGCTCGCCATGTTCTTTGGAAGATCTTCGTTCGTTGTAATCTGTATTCCCATTGACTTGAAACTTCAATTATAATTCCATTTCCTTAAGACAATTGTCAATTATCCAAATATTGTGCCCAGTATTGGGCTCGGCGGAAAATATATTCGGCCTAAAAATGTCCTATATTGTAGTAGGGATCTGATTAGAGTAGTTACACGTACAAGGAACCCAAAACTTCAATTGTCCATATTCTTTTGGTTCATGTTGGTTACAATTTCTGTGTCCCATCCTACTATTTACTGGGCAATAAGCCTACATGTATTCCACATTATTGGCCTAGCTATAGCTAACAAATAGAGTATAGGCCTATTCATACAGCCGTAGTAGTAATATCTCACTGACAGCAGCTTGTCAGATTTTAGTGTCGGCTGCTGACTTGGAATTCTCTCAGCGGCTGCGACGACGACGACGATGACATGCCCTGTAAGAGGCTGCAGTAAGGAATAGCCTGTAAGCAGAATCCCTTACTGTACTGCATACACATCAAAATCAATATGGCAGGCACACTCGCTAT
>JAVFBX010242581.1:0-10354 GCA_034783855.1 Mopalia kennerleyi | reverse complement strand
GCAAATATTCAGTCACAAAATTACTACAGTTCTCAATTCACAATTATTCAGTCACAAAATTACTACAGTTCTCAATTTGCAAATATTCAGTCACAAAATTACTTCAGTTCTCAATTCGCAAATATTCAGTCACAAAATTACTACAGTTCTCAATTCACAATTATTCAGTCACAAAATTACTACAGTTCTCAATTCGCAAATATTCAGTCACAAAATTACTACAGTTCTCAATTCACAATTTTTCAGTCACAAAAGTTTCCACGAATAAGTAAACATTTCAGTTAGGAATGAATGCAGTTGTAAATATAGTAGTCCGTTTATTTACTTATCCGGGTTTACTATATTGTCGCTACTGGAACATTCAATCGGATAGAGAAGCTTCAAAGGGCGGGTGAATATTTTCCTAGAGGGAAGACGTACTTTGGCTGATCGTATTCGTTGATCTTTGCTTACAATGAGCTCAATAATTCTTCCTATTCTCCAAGCTCCTCTCGGCAAGTTATCCTTTAGAATGACAACATCTCCTACGTTTGGATCCTCCATAGACACAACGCGAGAACCTTTAAGTTTAGTTTGAGATCTTTCTCGCAGATTTTGAAGATAATCATTTTGCCATATTTTCCAAAAGTTATTAAGATGGTTTTGGCCAGTTTTCCAAGTTTTTAGTAGAGATTGATAAGAACTTGCCTTTGGCAGATACTCAGATACGTCATCGTCGTCTAAAGACTGTACACCGGTGCAACTCGATCTACCTAAAAGATCAGCCGGGGTAAGTGTCTTTGTGTTAATGTCGTCATCAATGTATAGCAATGGTCTAGAGTTAAGTACAGCTTCAACTTCCTTCAAAAGTGTATCTAATTGTTCATATGTAAGACATACTTTACCAATCGCCTTGCGTAGAGATCTTTTCACCAGTCCTACTAATCGCTCGTAGAAGCCACCCATCCATGGTGCGAGTTGTACGATGAAGTTCCACCGGATGCCTTCATTTGAACAGTAGCTTTGTACATCTTCATCTGTTATAGTATTTCTCCAAATCTTTTCCAGCGTGGTCTTTGATAGTTTAAATTGTGATGCGTTGTCTGAAATTATTTCCTGGGGTTTTCCACATCTAGCAATAAATCTTCTAAAACAAAGCAAAAAACGATCAGCCGACATGTCAGTAATAATTTCTAAATGCACTGCTCGTGTCGCAAGACACGTGAATAAACACACCCACACTTTCCGACTTCGCTGATCACATTTGATAAACAGTGGCCCTAAGTAGTCGAGGCCTGTGTATGTAAATGGGGAGGACTTTGTCACACGTTCTGTGGGTAATGGGGGCATAGTTGGGGCCTTATAGGGCCCACCTTCCCATCTACAGCAAATTTTACACTTTCGTAGGACCCTTTTCACACATGCCCTACCTCGAGGGATCCAATATTCTTGACGGAGGTTTGACAAAGTCTGTGACACCCCTGAATGAAGAGATTTTGTATGAACACTCAGAACTACCAGATATGTGTAAGAGTTGTTTGATGGCAGGAGTTTTGGAGTTTTGGCAGAAACTGACAGTTCTGAATTTTGAAGTCTCCCGTGACACCGTAAAGTTCCATCATGGTCGAGCTGTAAACCTAGCTGTATTTGAAGGTTATGTTTTCTCTTACCGGTTATGCATGAAATTACATCAGTAAATTCTACACTTTGTACCGTCAAATCCCATTGCTGCTTGGACGCTGTTATTTCATCGGTTGTTAGTGGACCCTTCTGAGCAGAAAGGTTTCGAGTTAGGCTGATAAATCTCCTACACCAGGCGGTCACCCTGTAAAGTTTAGTCAATGAAGAAAATGTAGAAGCATCAATACCAAACGGATAATGTTCATAACAAGTTCCACTCTTGTCAGAGAGTAATTTAGCTTCATACAAAACAGTGGGTTTTATTTCACTCTTTATTGAATCTAATGTCTCACCATTAATTTCAATTGTATTCCAAGTAGGTCTTTGTCCAACAGGAAGTAGTAGCCAATCAGGGCCATGCCACCATTGTGAGTTTTTCTTTTCAAGGTCAGTAAGAGTAGTTCCTCTGGTGGCTATATCTGCTGGATTGTCCTGTGAAGAAACATATAGAAAGGTGATGTCTGTGTGAGTCCGTATTTGTCTCAGTCGGTTTTCGACAAACACAGATAAGGGTTTGGATGTTGAAAGCCAACTTAAAACACACTGGGAATCTGTCCACAGTGATATTCTTGAAATAGGTAAGTTGATTTCCCTTTTAACGAAGTCCACAAGTCTGACTCCTATCAAGACGGCTAACAGTTCTAGACGAGGTATACTTATTTTCTTCACTGGAGTTACCCTGGTCTTGCAGAATATAAGACTAACTGTAGGATCAGGCGATACACGTAGGTAGACTACAGCTGCGTAAGCCTGGATAGAGGAGTCACAAAAACAACACAGTTCATACTCTGTATCCGGATTTATCGCTAAATGAGTACCTACATACCTTGGAATAGACCGATTTGAAATTTGTTCAAGTTCAGAGTTGAGTATTTTCCACCTATCTTCTTTGTCTTCAAATGTATCATCCCAGCCGAGTTTGTCACTCCACAGTTTCTGAATAAAGACTTTAGTTTTAATAGTTACAGGACTAAAAAAGCCCAGCGGATCAAACACAGAAGATACAGACCTTAATGCTTCCCGTTTAGTTGATTGAGTTATCTGATTTGCAGTGCCACATTGTGGAATCGAAAGTGTGTCAGCTTTGGGGTTCCACATAAGTCCAAGAACCTTGATTATCTCCCCTTTAGCTGTATCTGTTTTAGGTATGTTTTGTAGGAAGTTTTGTGAATTTGAGGACCAGTCACGTAAATTCATTGATGCTTTGGAGAATAGGTGTTTGCTTTCCAAGTAGAATTTGTTTGCTTCTTCAATATTGTCACATCCGGTGACCACGTTGTCAACATATATGTTGTCTTTAAGTTGTTTTGCAGTTTTAGTTTTGCTTTGATTCAAATGGTATGCAATTGTTGCAGAAAGCAGAAATGGACTGGATATTATTCCAAATGGAACTCTTGTAAATCTGTAAATTTGTAAGTTGTCATTTACCTGAGGAATATTTTCATTCTTCACCCACAGAAAACGAGTGACGTCACGATCTGCTGGCTGTAGTCCGACCTGTAAAAACGCCTTTTCAATATCTGCCATTAATGAAAGTTTGTGAGTTCTAAATCTGAGGAGTAAACCACAAAGATGATGTAACATTACTGGTCCTCTATACAAACAGTCATTTAAACTTGGTTGAGATTTTTGTTGTTTTGCCGATGCGTCGTAAACTATCCTAACTTTTGTCGACGATCTGGTTAGATTAACAACTGGGTGGTGGGGAATATAATGCTTTCGTGTACCAGTCACACTACTATCAGTAACTTCTTCAATTATTCCTTTGTCTTTTTGATCTATTATAATGGCATTATATGCGTTGAAAAGTTCGTGATTGTTTCCCAATTTGAGTAGTAAAGATTTAAGACGCCCGTTGGCAATGTAGTAGTTTGTTGGTAATTCGACATCTGGCGATTTCCAGGGCCAGGTTACATAATACCTGTCTTCATTAAACAGTATGGATTTATTAAAACTATGAAGAGCCAAATCATCTTCAGATTCATAAGGGCAGTCTGTTATCCCTATTGTCTCGAGTTTCCAAAATTGTTCAATGTTAGGTTTGGTAGGTAATGACAAATCAGTAGTTATGGTTGAGAAAGAGGTATCTAAATATGGCTCGTGTGACAAAGAAAGCATACCAAGCTGATCAACACTGTCACTCTCACTAGATGTTCTCCCAGTAAGAATCCACCCTAACTTTGAGCCTAACAGATAAAGACCCCTGTTTACTTGAATTTTTTGTGGTAGTACAAGATCAAGGTAATAATCGTTCCCGATAAGTAAGTCAATGGAAGATGTTTCCTTTTCAGTGGGAAAGGTGTCTGCTAAACAAATGTCTTTCCACAAGTAGCCCCAATCTTTACAAGTAGTAGTGTCAATCGGTATTCTTTGAATCGAACCAGTGATAGTAGGAACTACGTTCGCTTTAAGTACAAAGTATGTACCATCTCTTAGTTTAAGTTTGAGTGATGTTGATGGAGTTCTTATGACCTGGGGCTTGTCTGAACCAAATGTCATAACTGAAATTTCTTCCTTTTGTTTTCCAGTTTTTAGTTTAAGTTGCTTGGCCATGTGTTCTGTAATATAAGTTCTGTGACTTCCGGAGTCAAGTAAAAGACGAACTGATTCACAATTGATGGAGTCAATAGATTGTATTTCAGTGGTGGCTGTTTGCATCAATACAGTCTCATTGGAAGCTATCATTACGGGTTTATTGTTGTCTAACTGGGGAGAATGTTCAACAAATTGCAAGTATTCCCTTTTACTCGAGTCTCGTTTTACACAAAGGCTACGGTGATGATTTTTTCTCTGTTTACAGTGAAAGCAAGGTTTATCTATAGGACAGTCCTTGATCAGGTGGCCCTTTTTTAAACAATTGTAGCAAGTACCTCGGATTCGTTCTTTTCTGCTATCCACACTGGGGAAAGTTTTACATTCATCACTCCAGTGAGGTTTGTCACAATAAATACACATCCTTTTTGGAAAATTTTTACCACTAGCTATCAAAGCTTCTGAGGAGAACTTAGGTAAGTATCTGGTTTGATTTTGCTTGAAGCCTGAGGTCTGGAAATTCTTAATTTCGGGAGGTTTAATATTTGAGCATTGGCGCTCAGCAGATTCCCTTGCCATAAGGTAAGTTTTTAAGCTTTCTCTAAGTAATTTAACCGTCCACATGGTAGACAGAGACTTTTGGATTTCCATTTGAATTAACACTTCACTTGGTAACTTAGATGTTATCATGGTGACAAAAATATCCTGATTGATATCCTGTCCTTGGGCATCTAAACACCTTAAATGTCTTTCTATGGTATCATACAATGTTCTTAAACTGTTTGTGGTGGTTTGACAGGGTGGGAGTTCCATCAATTTGACATAATGAGCATTAATAACTGCTTGTGGGTCACCATATCTTTCATGTAGTAGCTGCAGAGCAACGTTATAATTTTCATGTGAAATTTGTAATCCGGAGATTGTACTTAGAGCATCATGGGAAAGTTTTCCTTGAAGGTAAGCAAATTTTTCAACTGGGGATAATCTTGTGTTTTTATTTACAGTGGCATCAAAGGAGTCCCAGAAAGTCCTCCAAGTCATTATATCACCGCTAAATGGCAATATTTCTATTTGGGGTAGTCTTACAGGAGGGTCCAGTGATTGGTGGATGGGTGGAATAACATTTACATTTGCTCTTTGAATTTGATCTATCTGAGCTTTTATAAGTTCTTGAGTTTGAGTTTGCATGTTGGTATGGGCTTCCATAAAAGTTTCGAATTTTGAAGATAAGCCGGTGTCCGAGAATTCTTTTTTACTTCTGGTTTTAAGTTCATTTTCAAATACTGATAGTTCAGATATAGTTTCAATAACATCACAAATGAAGGAATTAAGTTCAGTTTCTTCGGATTCAAAAAGTTTGAGTTCCCCCTTTTGTTCTGTTCCTTCTAGAAGTGCGGCATATTTTTCATTGGCTTCATCGTATTTACTGCTATAGTCCTTAAGCTTAGTTAGAATTGTACCAACCTTGTGTATTTCTTTGCCCAATTCTTCGTCCGATACGTGTTGTTTCTTCATTAGTGGTCCAACTTTTCCAAGTTCCTTTTCTAGCAAGTTTCGATATCGTGTCCGTAAGCCTTTAGCGTATGACAGCGACATATTGGAGAATCACAGTAAATTCCACTGTACTCTAGCAATTAATTCAGGAAAAGTCAGTTTGTAAACAACACAGTGTATTGAACAACAAATATCCATCAATTCACCTGGATAAATACTCCCGGGTTTCGGCACCACATGTCGCGAAGACAGCGATAATATTTGTCGTTCTTAGTAGGACTTACGAACTATAGGGTGAAAGAACACTATACACAAGCATACTTCGTGCAAATCGTTTTACTGAACCCCTAACACAGGGAGCATGTCGGTATATATAGCAACAAAACCGGTTACAATATTAGCATTTTGTGTAAAATAAGAAATATACTAAAAAAAACGGAAAGGATTTAATCGGGATTTTTCCAATCTTCGCGACAGGGATCGACATTGAAGCCTTTCTCCGAACCTTGGGCTACATGTACATCGATGTGTGGGAGTGTCAGTTTCACTCCGAACGTCAACGTGTCCCGGCCTTGGCGGCCTTTTTGAAGGCCCGGAGCCACCCTCTCTACCGCTACCAGACCCGAACGCAGCAACATCTTTTTAACGCTGTCTGTGCCAATGACAGGTTTTGTAGAGTGTGACCTACACGTACCCGATCACCTTAAACCCACGTTTGCCGCGTGTCCACCCCTCTTCAAGAATACCACAGTCTCTCGTGAGGACATCGCCTCCACATGAAGGCGTATGCAGAGGCGAATGGTATTTTAACCACCCCCAAACGTATGCTGATCGGAAGTATGTAGGGTAAGAAGATTCTCTTGGGGACACCGCTTCTTTGCTGCTACCTGAACCACGGGCTCGTCGTCACACACAACTACCAGGTGATACAGTACCGACCCAGCACGTGCTTCAAACCCTCTGCCTACCTTGTGACTGAAGCCCGTCGAGAAGGCAATACCGATCCTTCCAAGAAACTCATTGGTGAAACCATGAAGCGGTTAGCGAACTCCTTCTATCGGAAAACCATCACCAACCTCGACACCCACACCGATGTCCATATCAGTGACGCGAAGACAGCTCGAAGACAAATCAATTCACCGCATTTTCGATAGACGTCTGTAATCGACAATGATACCTTTGAAGTGAGTACTGCCAAGATGACCAACAGATACAGCCTACCCTCACAAATCGGATGCATATGGGTCTACCAGTACGGTAAACAACGCATGTTGGAGTTCTATTACGACTTCATGGACAAGTTCTTCGAACGCAGTGACTGGGAGTACTGCGAGATGGACACCGAATCGGCCTACACAGCGATAGCACACCCCGGCTGTGGATCCTTGGTCAAATAACGAATCCCTTTTTTTTGTTGTGATTCGTGATTCGAATAACGAATCTCGTTTTTTTAGTCGGTAATCGCGATTCGAATAACAAATACCGTTTTTAGTCGTTATTCGGGATTCGAAGAATGGGCCAACGGCTATCTGTGTGTACACAACACGGGTTAGAAAGACGCTCCCTCCCGGTATATATATTCCTACAGCACAATCAACCTATGAGAGCTGGGGCCAGTTGCTCAAAGCTCAGTTAAGTTAACGACCCATTAGATGACGTTCTATTACGACGTGGCGTCCATTTCTCTGTGACGCGACGTCACCTAACTGGCTGTTAGGCTAACGGTGCTTTGAGCAACCGGCCCCAAACAAATCTACTGTACCGAGCGTGAAGGCATTAATTTTGGCAGATATTTTTTTGAAGTGCCCGCGGCCATGGTTCAGTGGTTATCGTGTCGGCCTACTTATAATACTTCGATGTGATGTACAGTTCACGGGTTGTTATCCGTCCGTCGCCATCTGGCATATGAGTGAGGCGAAAAGATATTTGAAGACATTCTTTCCCAGCAGAGATTTTTTCAAAGCACCATCAACGTTTATGAGTTGAATAACGAATCCTGTTGGGTTTTTTTTCGTGATTCGTGATTCGAATCACGAATCACGTTTTTTTTGTCGTGATTCGAATAACGAATCACGTTTTTTTGGTCGTGAGACGAATAACCAATCACGATTAACGAATCCGCTGCTAACTTTTGGCCGCTAACTCAGGGCCAGGAAATAAAGACATCGTGCACAGATGCGGGCTTTGTAGTCATTTGAAGGACGTCGACGAATGTGCGGTTTGCGCATCACCGTTGTGCCCGTCACTCCCAGTTTGTCAACCGTTCTGTTGTGATTGTATTACTATTCTCCACAACTTTAAGTAAAGTCATTGTTAGCTCGTAATGCTGTACATTCCTACACGCTCTGTATACAACGAAATAAAATGGACAACGTTTTTTTTATATGTAAATGTTTCCTTTGTCTTTCTTTAGTATATATATTTCTCCCGTCTGTTTACTTATTTGTTTGTTTGGTGATGTCGAAATAGTAACGTAAGTTCTTCGATAAAACATTGGCTTGTATTACTTACAAGGCTAATATGAGTTTGCAATCTGTCATGCGAACGGTTATCCCTAACATATACGTTATAAAAGGCTTTCAAAACAGGACAGGTTTAATAAAAGAATATATCTACGCCAGGCCGGAGGCCAGGGAATGTCATCTTGTCCTTTCCACTCCAGATCTCTTTTGTCGCTCTATGCTGCTATATATAGGGATGTGTTTTAATATATTTAAAAAAAGCCGCTGCATATTGGAGCGTATAACTGTACATGAGAGTGCAGTCTTACACAAAGTTTGCTGAAGATCACTTGCCTCTCTCCAATTTGACACCTGTCACGTTGGCTGTCACATGTGAGAGAGTTTACCGGTATAACTCGCAATAGGTTGGGGGGTTTACCTTTAGTACTCTGATTTCCTCTACCAATGATGTAAGCCTATTGGCCACCATTGTGTATTTGTAAAGATTTTGTGAGAATAGGATTGAGAAAAAAAACGAGATAAATTAAGCGTATTGACCTAAACACAATCATTGATTTGAGGCCAAGCAAAAATCAACCAATATAAAGCTGACATTCCTTAAAGCAACATAGAGCACTACTTAAATATCACATTTTGCAATACTTAATCAGCTAACATTCTGAATAGTCCCTGTTCAGTAAAGAATAGCTTAATGTCGCAGCTATATAGCGATTCCACCCTTGTTAAACTGTAATTCTCCATACTTCCATATTTTTAAACAGATTGTTTATTTTATACCACATTAACATCATACGTTTAAATGCAGTTGTGTACAGTAAAATGTCATCAAACCGATCACGTGGGTCGCATTGCATTCAGCGCCCCCCGGAGAGTAAGCTCCCTTCATTCCAGGGCTAATCCCCATTGTCTTAGGATGAACGCACTAATGAAAAACGGTATATTTATAGGGCGAGTATGACATTTTCGATAACCGAGAAGTCGATATTTATGTTCTATTTCCCCGGTTGTAAAACAGGAATTTTTCGGCGCCACAATATGGGCCTGACAGTATGAGGTGTCTATCCAATCTTTGTGACCTAGGAGTAGACGTTAGACTGGGCTCTCCCTGATACATCACACGATGTGTCGTGATCGAACGTTTGAAATTTGACATAATTAAATATTTAATTGTCTTTTCTGTTTGTTTACGGATTAAGAGTTTATTTCCATAATACGTTGATTGTATTTAGTTTCATAAATAGTTATACTATAGTTTAACAATATAGGTACTCAGAAAAAAATTAAATACATCTTACACATGCAATGGTCTCAGATCTGTAATGTTTTGAATATGGCGATTGATGCTCGGCGGGGTGTAGTCACGTGATGTTGAAAACGACAAAGATGGAATTAAAAAATGTCGTATCTACTGCTCTTGACTAAACTGATGCTTTAACATCGATATATTGTATTTTGTGTTGAAATGAGTTGAATGTTGGTTACAGTGGAACTTCATTTCACAGGAAAATACTATATATCGTTAAATACAAATGAAATTGAAAAGGACCCACATGATTTCACTAAAAAGATATTATAACAGTTTTATTGATTACCAGGGATAGGGTATAGTAATTGGACGGTTGATAAATAAATCAATCTATCCATCCATACAGTCAAATACAACCCTGTTAGAGGATCGTCGGATACAACAAGCCCAATAGGGTTTTATTCCCGCCATGTTTATATATTTTCCTAAAATTATTGGTACATTATTATACCATATCAATTATGTATGTATATTTATTCTTATTTTTTTGTACTACATTTTGTTTTACAAAATCATGGTGAATAAACGTATTCTATATTCCACTTCCCGCTGAACTAACAAACAACAAGATTTTATCAATTTAAAAAAATTAAACAATCGATGCTTTCTATGGGCTATTCTCTATGCAGAAGAATATTGTATGTCACATGATCCACAGAAAATTGAACTTCCGGTACACCACAAGTAGACCTAACGCGAGAAAGTGCGGGGAAAGCTAATCCTGCACTTAACTCGAGTTCTGGGAAGTTGGTCTGCAATAAAAAGGGTTAGACGCTGTCGATAAATTCGTAAATTCAAAGGCGCGAAACAGGATAGTCCAGAAAAAAAGTTAAGATTATGCCAACCCACTAGAAGCGATTGGCAATCTTTTAAGCATGCTTCCCGCTGCACGATCGTGTTA
>JAVFBX010242570.1:0-10355 GCA_034783855.1 Mopalia kennerleyi | reverse complement strand
AAGGTGTCTTCAACAACGTCGAGCTTTGATCCACAAATAGCTTCCTTATCTTTAAAGCCGCAGGATGCTGCACCAACGAAATCGAATGTAAAATCACAAGTTACTAAAAATTCTCTAACAAAATCAAGTTTGAAGCCGTATATTGTTTTCTTTAATGTCTTCCAATTTACAACCACAGGCTACTTCATTACATTATTGGGAAAGACCCAATATGTTGGACTCTTGGAAGACTTTTGTTTCTGTAGAGAACTTGCTCACATCGCTACTGTTAATGTCGGAGCATAAATTTGACAAAGCTAAGCTTGTCTGGATAACGTTAAACAATCTTCTCATTAAAGGCTCCGAAGTCAACATGTTATTATCACAGACGATCAGTATGTGTTGAAGTCCCCATTGTCTTAAGCCCTGAGAAAACAAGACATTAAAGGATGCTTGCCTATGTAAGACAAAATACTTATGGATATTTGAAAACTTTTACAATTAGGTTAGAAAAAAAATTATAAAAAGGAAAAAACGGTTTCAAAATCATTTGAAAATATAATATTTGAAAGAACTGAAGTTAATCACAACATTTTGTTTCCAAAACTTAAAGATATGTTTTAACTGGATCAAAAAATGTCTGTGGCCTGCTGTGTGTTTAAAAAAAAAAGTTTTTGTCAAAAACTTCAAAAGGCCCGAAAAGGCCATTGCTGTATTCACTGGTGGTGAATCCAGATGACGCACCGCTTCTCTCCGTGTAAGGCTTTATTTCCACGGACAGCACAATACCTTCCTTATGACATGCGTTGATGTTCTGATTGAGCCGTATTCCAAGAGAGTCCTTCATTTTGGCCTCTTAAAGTAGAAACACACTGGTCATGAGTTTTGATACAGTGTTTTAAGAGCATTTAATAGAACATACCACCCCATATGCCCAACAGTAAAACGATATTCAAAAGTTACCCAACAAGTGACACAAGGCAATTTGAAGAATTCTGACTTTACTTTAGTCCATATTTGTGCTGCTCACATGACAAAAACAGCCACTTCATCGTTCAGAAAATGATCCGGTAAAACCCGGATACTACACAGATTTGCTAATGGCGTACTTCTGTCTTCTAAGTAACGAAATATGTCTGGCAACAGCTTTGGAGGATTTTGAGGACATAGTAGTTGTGCTTATGTCCGAAACGACCGGTAAGAAGCAGGAAGCATGTAATGAACGTATGCAATGTCGACTGCTATATTCAGAAGGAGAAAACTGCAAATCTTTGTTTGAATGATCAAGGTTGACACATCTTAGACCAGTAGAGTTTGCAATTCAGTGAAAACAATATACCAGTGGACGTTTAATAGAGCAACAGCACCCTGTATTAAGACTAAAATCCAGAATTAATTGGGAAAATTTGGATTTAAGTGAGGAGATCTGAGCCAATGGGAAAATGAAAAGACAAAATGCTAATGCTAAGTCTAAAACAGACAAAGTCCTGAGAAAACAAGACATTAAAGGAAGCTTTCCTTTGTAAGACAAAACATTTATTGATGTTTGAAAACTTTTATAATTAGGTTAGAAAAAAATAATAAAAGGGAAAAAACGGTTTCAAAATCATTTGAAAATATAATATTGGAAAGAGCTGAAGTGAATCACAACATTTTGTTTCCAAAACTTAAAGATATATGTTTTAGCTGGATTTATGTGGACAAATGACATGCAAGACGGTTAACTTTACTATTGTTTGCTTTTTATTGTTGGTAGGTGTTTATTTGAGATTAAAAGTTAAGAGTGGAACATATGAATTTTACAATATGCCTAAAAAAATGAGCTGCCTCCTAGTGAACAAAACGTAAACATACATGGATACTGAAAACTATTTGTACGCTTTTGGGAGATAAAGAAGGTACTGTATAAACTTTAATTAATTCTTGATGAACATAGTCTGGGTTTGTCTAGAGATGCAATTCAACAACAAATTCTACATGTAAGAGTTGATGAAGTAGAGGAGTCTGATCTGATGGCGAAAAAATGACTGAATATCCTAAATATTCAAGTTTATCATGTTTTTAGTAAACACAGGCACTTATTGCCGTGTTTGTAAGCCCAGATGAGGATAAGCAGCAAAGTAGGTTTCTCTGATATCAAAGACATCAGCTCCCAGTTTAGGAAACAACGCAGTCTTGGACCCATACCCCTCAGGCTAGTTTGTAGCCACCAGTATATGAGCTTCAAAATGACAACGCAGTCCCCATTTTATATCACTACTGCCAAGGGAAACAACTCAGTGAAAATAGGAAATGACCTAAACTTTGCCGGAAAGTTCATTTCAAGTGGAAGCTCTGAATTTGTTGTCTATCAAAATACTTTGTCAGTTCATGATCTTTATAAATATCCATTGAATACCAACTGTCCGTGTGAGACAAATAGTTCACCTTGAAATCTGAACACAGAATTGTGATGCTAGCTATCTTTAAATCTCAAATGTTGCGTTGACGCTATTTTTCTAATTCACTATACAAGCGATGTATGCGGTTAGCTGTGATTGGATAATGTCGTAGCCTAATTGTCATTATCCGATTGTCATTACAGCTAACCGCACACATCGCTCGCAGGTTCAATTAAAGAAAGGACGAAACGTTTTGTGTTCGCCGAAGTAGACTTCGCAAAGTATCTAGAGCTACCAGAGTTGTCGCTCTTTGTTGTGTCAACATTATATGGACGTAACATTCACTCAGACTATCAATCGTAAAGTGGAAAGGGGGGATTATTTTCAGTTTAAACTGATTCATTTTTATTTAAAATCAAACCCTTAACATCTGATTCGAGTATTTGGCTTGTGTAAACAAAACATAGATCGATGACTTCGCCCCATCAAAGACGGCTGCATTGCTTGCATTGGTCAATCCTTTCAACACAGGCATTTCTAGTTTAGTTATATAAAGGTCATTGGTTTTAATCATAGCTGGGCCGATCCGCCGCGTCGACGGTTTTGACAAGATATTTTTTTTAATTTGTGTAATCTTTTCCTCGTTAGATAACATTATTAGTGACCTGAATCTTCATAAATACTGTCCAGGATTTTATTTCTTGTTTTATGAATGCGCCCTCTGTGTAGAGGTAGTTTGCAGGAAGTGTAGCATTACTGTTTTACCTAATATAGGAGGAAGAAATTTCCAGCTTAATCAAAACGTTTGACATTTTAAGTTAAGTTTTTGTTGGAGTGCAACGTCGCCATATGTAAGTGAAATACACAGGAGCACGGCGCAACACACCAATCAATCAATAAATCAATTTATTTTATTTTATCAATGTTATAATGACATGTTATATCATTGCGCAAAAGAATTTATTAATCGCATTCACTGTATTAACTTTAACAGCCTGGTGGCGATTGGTATGGCCTGACCAGCAAAAGTGCAAATTATGAGTTATTACCTGGTCCATAATGATCCCCAGTAACTGATCAGTGGTATTTGGTACGGACCGGACCAGCAAAATTCAAAATTATGATGTATCGCATGGACCATAATAATCCACTATAACAGACCAGTAAATTTCCAAATTATCAATTCATTATGGACCACAGGGCCTACTGATGCACTTTAAAAGACAAATGATAAATGTTATGACTGGACCAGCACAATATCCAAATTATAACTCCTCAGCTAAATTATATAGGATTTCTTAAGAAACTATTATTGGAGTTCTATAGGACAGTATGTTCTATAGAGCTATTGGAATTCTATAGGACATTGTGTTCCTGAGGGGCGACACTGCCTATTCTATCATGCTGTCAGCTGGTACGTGATGTCAATATTTGCCTCCTGCAGTCCCATATAATGCCATCCCCACCCAGACTCTATGTCACTTCAAAGCAAAGAAATTTAACCAGTTAACCAGGGTGGGTAAAAAAAGACATCAACTTAATATCACAACTCTTGAAAGTAAAGACCACTAAGGGTGGGTGTGACCCCTCCGGCCTTCGGAGGGTGTTGAACGAACTGACAACAGAAACAAAGAAAAATAGACATGAATTAAAAAGTACATATGCCTCATGTTCGATTTATTTTAAGACATTATATAAATCTGTTAGGTAAACACCTCATCGTGCATGGGATGAAAGCATTCGAAAATACGACAAGACTAACGAAACACACTTGTTGTCACACAGGTCTTTGTGATAAAACGAATGAAACATAGTTACCGACGACCAGTCCGCTGTTTGTATGATGTCACAAATTGACACCCCTTTCCTATGGGCAGCTGAAGTGGAAGCTCCACGAAAAGAATGAGCTTTAAAAACAGAACTATCTATGCCTGGCAGTACTCCACACAACCATCTAGATATAGTACATGTTACTACACGCTTATATAACTTAAATGAAATTAACAGTTGGTCAGACTTCCGTCTAGATCGAGTTCGATCCGAATATCCCAATAAAGTAGACACAACACAAAGGTCACTATCAGAATACATACAAAGGTATTTAGACTTTGGCGACCTGTTTGGTCGACTGGTTTTTAAAAGGCAATTTATTATAAAAATGATTTTATCTCCCGTTCTGAACCTTCTCGTACCTGAAACTGCCGAGGCTTTAAGGGTTTGGACCCGTTGAGCTGACACAAGAGCTATTAAGGCCGCCAATTTTAATATTAAAGTTTTCAATGAAAGTAATCTAAGACACAAGACACATCCCATGTACAGAAGTAACGTGATTTTGGACGAGCGGACTAAAAAATTCCTTTCATCAGATGTTTGATTAAATATCAGACATTGGGTGACATTCAAGAACTTAAGCACTCAAATGTTTGCATAAGCATCGAACGGTGCGTGTTTAGAACACTATATGATGAAGTAAGGGCTAACTCAGCTAAATAGTTGACAACATCGTTCGTAGCCGACCAAAAGGGATCCACATTCATCTGACTGCACCAAACATACCACTTTTGCCAAGCATAGTGGTATTGTCGATTGGTGGATTGACGCCACGACTTTGCGATGAACGTATTTGCAACCCGGCCAACATACTGGTAAGCTATGGGAACCATGGCTGAGTGGTCCAGTATGGAACCACCACAATGGCTTTTGCCACCTTGTCGTCCATTATCTTGGACAACACCTGAGATAGAAGTTTGAAAGGCGGAAAGCAGTTGGACCAAGAATACGCAAAAACGTCAATTATATGGGATCTGGGTCCCATGATGCATACCGTTGCAACTGACGATTTAACCGACTAGCAAATCAGGTATAAACAACGTGTTACAAATTCTATGAAACATTGAAATGTGTAGTCCACTCAGTCGAATACCTATAAGGCTTGCTACCTGTCTGATTGTGGGGCCCTTAGTATTTACAATTGAGTGAGACCATTTCTGTAGCAACTTGTCAACTTTAGTTGATGCCATTGATACAACAAACTTGTTGGAATCTATGACAAATCCCAGGTAAGTAATTACTTGAGTTGGAACGAAATTAGAATTGTCTAAGTTAACACAAAACCCGAGTGATTGAAAAACATTAATTATTTTGCCAGTTTGCTCAATGCAGGCCATATAACTCTGGTCCATGACCAGAGAATCATTAATAAAATGTCCACAGCGGATGCCATTGCTGCGAAAGTGTGAATAAACTGCTTTGAATGTTTTTGTAAATACACGTGGCGCGGAAGCAAGGCCACATGTTAAGCCATTGTAGTATTGATAAGCCTTCCCTTTCCAGCAAAACTTTAAAATCTTTCGATCATCCTTAAGTATATGGATCTATGATAAAGCATCCTGCAAATCAATTGATGTAAAGTAATCTCCTTTTTTGATCAAAGCCAAAGTAATCTCTAATGTCTCTAGTTTAAAATGATGATATTGGACAGATACATTTAACTTTTTCAATTAAGAAAAGTAAGGAATTTACCGTTCTTCTTTTCTCTCAGAAAAATATTAGAGACAAATTGTTCAATTGATGGCTCACAGTATTCAATAGCCTGTTTTTCTAATAACCCTGATAACTCATTGTCAATTGTCAATATGTCCTGTTCATTAACCTTTTCTGGCCAAGATTGAATATACTGAACAGAAGTCCTAATGAATTCAATCTAGTGACCAACAGCATTTTGTAAGTACCCAGAGTTCAGGTGTAAACTTTGGACACATTGGTAATAAAAATAGTTTTAGATTTGTTTACCTTTACTTTTTGAGGAAAGCAGCCTGTTCGCTTCTTTGGCTGGCCACTCTTATTCCCCCGTAGCTGGGGTTGAAGTAGGGTGTGCCGATGGACCTTGCAGGGTATGGTCTGGAGCCCCTGTATCGGCCTCTCCATGTTCTGCCGTATCGCTGGCCTCTTCCACGAGGTCGCCACTGCCAATTGGGGTTCCGAGCCCGGACTCATTCAGTTTTCTTGCCAATACGGGCAATATTATAAATTTCTGCGAGCCATTCCTTCAGGTTGTCCCCAAATAAACTCATTGTTGTTGGGGCATCAGGTGTACAAAAAGATTCACATTTCTTCGACCTAATCGCTAGTCTGCGGGATACATTAATGTTAAAGTTCACATTGGCCAAAAAGGATAAACTTTCCGATGCAAGGCTGCGACATGTATGCACATTTACTTGTGGTTTACTACAACACAAACTTTGAGCTAACCTCACCATAGAGGTCATATAATGCCCAACCAATGTCTGCACTTTCTGCAGTGAATGTTCCCGTCCAATCATAGTTGAGCTTATAGAAATCCAAATTTCTGGGTTAATACGTGGGGGCAACAGTAATTCACGGTTACTTGGGATTTGATTTTTCTCAACTATGGCGGAGACGTCAGTCTTCGGTGTGCTGGTCTTAATAACAAAAGCTGCCAATTTCTCACTCAAAGGCTCCCCCGTAGACTCACTTGAAATAAATATTTTATTCGACACAAAATCTTCCATGTTGTCGTCCATCCCACGTGGTGGGTGTTGTTGTTGCACGGCACTTGACCTAGATAGCCATTGTCGTCCTCAAGACTATAATTGTACTCGGTGCCTAAGTCCAATTGATTTTCAAAACCTGCTCCGCTTTTGGCACATGTAGCTCGGCGGAGCTTCAACAAATTCATTTTTGGCCATCGAGAAATTTGTTTCTCATAAATAGAATTTAAGCCGAGCCTATCCTTCAAGGCTAAGACGTCTGCCTCGTGCAGGCCTTTCACGCCCAACCCACGCGGGCTGATCTCGTCGCTGCGAGAGTTGGCTTTTGTTTGTCTGCCTTTCGCAGTTTTTGTAAGTTTTTTCTCTTTCTGTTCTTTATTATCCCCCGCCACGAAGTTGGTGGGGATATAGGATTGGGTGCTATCCGTCTGTCCGTTCGAGTTTCGTTTCCGGAGCAGAACTCTAAAACCGTAAAATATTTCTCCACGAAACTTCCTATATACATTAATCAGGTCCTGAACTGTTGCCTTTTTGCTATTTAAAAAATTCTTTTTTTTATATTTTTAATTTGCCATGTAAATTTGTTGTATTTAGGATTTGATGGGGTAGGTTTCGTTTCCGGAGCAGAACCGAAAACCGCTAAATATTTTTCCAGGAAACTTCGCATGGACACTAATCAGGTCTTGCACTGGTACCGTTTATTATTGGGAGATTTTTCAGTTTTATATTTCATGGGCTACATAATTCATAACATTTAAATGAGGAAAATTATCATTATTACTTAACACTATACAAAAGTGAGGTTACCTACTAGAGAAGGATGTGGAAATTTGTAAACAATGTCCAATGATGAAAACAGGTTGCATGGTTGGTTTTCATTGAAGAAAACGGGTTGCCCTGGTTTGTGTTTAACGTGGTACACTACTGAAGGATGTGTGACTTACGTGACATCAGTCAACATTTATTTTTGGGAAAAAAGGAAATTCTTGTGTCTCGAGTAGAACAGAGTCTTCACTTAATAAGATTGTATAATTGTATATTTGCACCTGGTTGTCTGTACTATGGGTATGTGCATTAAAATTGGAAACAGACATTGTCGTGGTACAAGTCAATGACTTAAGACAAAATATTATGCACAGAAAGGACCGCATCAAGAAGCTGAATGATAGGCAGAGGAAAGCCATTTCTATCGTAGACTGAAACTTGAAGAAGCTATTACTACAGTTGAAGCATCACAACCAGCATTCCAAGTCCCTGAGCAGCACATTGATTACAGTGCATCAGTTAAGCAAGGGCTGCATGTTTGTACAATATTCACATTTTATTGCAATGAAAGCATTAACACTTTTCGTCTTCTCAAATATATGTTATCAACAGACTACCGTAACTTGTTTTTCTAATTATAATTTCATATACTGCCAGTGGCCAGTTATCTCTCTTTGATAAATATCATTTAATTACGTGAACATTATTTTCCAGTGAAGTTCTATATGCTGCTTCAGACTGCTGCTTGTCGTCTACTGTTTCGCACTTACCTCAATTGAAATAAATACTATTTATCAATGTACCTTGCCATAGCAGAGGCTGTGTAATCATAATAACAATCATGTAAAAATCATTTCTTACACAACAGCCTCAAAATGTATGCCAGTTTCGTTTTCCATTTATATCCTATTCCGAGTGAGGTCAATCTCACACTACATCTTTACAAATGACTTCACAAAACTTCTTAATGGTCGTCTATAAGGTAGAAGGTAAACTTTTGCACATGCCAATATAAGAATTAAACTAATTCAGTCACTTGGGATATAGGCTGTGATGTTTCAATTGACGGTCATTAGGTCATGAAGACAAATGCTTAGCAAATTTACTGACATACTGTTTTTTTTTGTTATGCCATCTAGCTTATATTGATTGATATTTTTATTCACCAAATAAATTTATATCAAATACAACAGTATGTAAACAATTGTTTGGTGGGAATAAAGTCCCGAGAGGACTTGTTTTACCCCAAGAAGATAAAAGATACTGTTAGAACAAAGCATAATGCTTTGTCGGAATTCATCTTTAACAAGAATTTTGATCCAGCAAAATCACAGTTTAATGGATATGTAACACCTGCTCAAGCACAATTCCTTTTAACAAATGCTAAAGAAAATACTCTCATAGAAAGAGTTCCTGACACTAGCTTCTCTTCCAACAGTCATTGTATTGAAATACATTGGGTTATATCATTCTATAACTCAACAACCAGAAGACAGTGTTTATGATTCACTAAGATCTAGATCACACTTAACAGCTGTGTTTCCCCAACTGCAACTAATCTGTTACGTACAGTCTCTACAGGAGGTTGACTATCCAGTGGCAATTCAGCAATCAAATGGTCACATCTGTGGTGCAATGGCTATTGCCTTTGCCTTTTCATGCTTTATGAGACAGAATCCATCTGCTGTGCAATATGAAATCTCAAGGGTTCGGCAGCATCTACAACAGCTCTTCTTGCAAGGCCAAATTTTACCTTTTCCACAAAAGCAAACAACAGATTCTGTGCTACAGAAATATTTTTCATATCAGTAGTGCAAGACTAAGGCGAAAAATTACAGCAACACAACAAACTAAATCTCTTTATAATGATACTGACAGAAATAATCGACAACGAAAATATGACATGTTTCCAATACAGGAGAGAGAAAGGGTAAAGAGAAGTCAAAATGCTGATAAAGAGAGAAAACCTGATGCAATTAGAAAAGAAGTCAAAAGAAATAAATTGACTGATACAGAAAATAAGAGAGGTATTAATCAACAAGTACAGATATAGAAAATACTAAAATTTCTGAAACAAGATGAAGAAGTGTGAAAAGAAGTAAATTGACTAATATAGAAAGGGACCTGATCAGAGAAGAAGATACCGAAAGAAGAAAAGAAGCTAGGAATAAATCAACAAATACAGATATGGAACATACTAAAATTTCTGAAACAAAAAGAAGTGTGAAAAGAAGTAAATTGACTAATACAGAAAGGGACCTGATCAGATAAAAAGATACAAAAAGAAGAAATGTGAAAAGAAGTAAATTGACTAATATAGAAAAGACTTCATCAAAAATGAAAATACAAAAAAAAGAAAACATGCAAGAAGTTGATTAACTGATACAAAAAAAAACAGTAAAATAAAAGAAGATTCAACAGAGAAGAAAAATCACAGGTACATAATAAGAAATGTAGAACAACACTTTCGAAAAGACAAAGATCGGGCAAAAAAACAATTATTTCGAAATTGTGTCAGCACTGAGGAGAAAAATAAGCTGCTTAGCAATGATGCAACGAGGAAGTCTCGTAAGCGACAATCATCTAAACAATCCACCAAGGAACTTCAGATCAAATTTATGCTGGAAAGTGAAAATACTGCTGTTGCAATGCATCCCACTGTGTTGATTGTAAATACTCAACCTTTTCTTTAAGACAATATCTGAAGGCCCCACTTATG
>JAVFBX010242559.1:0-10356 GCA_034783855.1 Mopalia kennerleyi | reverse complement strand
ACTTTATTCCAGTAGTATATATGAATGGGGATCGCCAGTGGAAAAAAGGGAGATAACTATTTTACCCTTATAACGGGAAGTGTAATCCATCTCACTGACTAACTACAGCATGGTATGAATATTCAATAGGATTCTATTGTTAATCAATGACGTATATGGGTGACAGAGTTATCTACCCTTTTAGTCACTGGCGATCCCCATTGACATTACATTATTCAATGGTCTCATCAATCTGAACACCTTTTCATCAGACTTAAAGCGTGTATTATTCACATTAAAATCAATACAATTTTAATTAAAGGTGTCTGACTGTTTTTTTGTTTTGTTTTTTTCTTTGCAGAATATCAGTTTTTTAGTCTTCAGGAACAGTAATCCCTAGCCTGAGATCCAATATAAGTGCAATGTAATAGCTTAAAAACCCTAATATTGTAGTCAATTCTTGATTTCTTTACTTTAGTTAAATGATTCCTTTTTTAATACTGTTTTCATATTTGCTGGGCGATTCGACACTTTGTTTCGTCGTTGCAAGGACTTGTGACGATGTTTGAATATATATGAAGTCGAAATGTCGAGCACAAATAAAGGTCTCGGTGCCTGGAATTACTCAACATGTGTAAAACATTCACTTCTCCGTCTACAAATGAACACCAGTTATACAAAATGTAACTTTTTACACTTTCACTTTGACCCCTGTAAAAAGCGTGTGTTTAAAATATGTACAGCATGAAATTACTTCGCAGTCCTTGTCAGAACCCCTCAATATTTAGTTGAAGATGTTCACATCCAAGAAGATTACATCTCCTCAACTAATAGTTTCATTTATTAATTATTTCTACAATACTGGCTTTGTTTTATCTGGTTCCAGAACCAGTATAAAGTAATTTGCCTGCGATATTAATAATACATTAAAATATCTTTGTAACTGCTTTATGTTAACATAGGAGTGTAAATATCTTCCAGAATCATAAATGTTTTATGGCATTTAAGACCAACTCCGCTGAAATTAAAACCTAATAATGACAAATCAAACTGACATGACGATCCCTTTAGATACCCAATCGTAATTGCATTTTGTATGCCTTTCTTGAGCGAATCACACAGACTAAATCCTAACCATAGTTCCTGACCGCAACACCATGTGTGTGACAGATTTGGAATGCGACATGATATTCTGTGATATATTTTTATGATAGGCTAAAGCAAAAGAATTAATGCTTTATTGAAGGCATTCCAGTGGCAATCGTTTAGACGAAAAGTTTAGGAATGCTGTAGGCCTAAAGATGCTTACTTGCTTTTCCATTAATGAAGATTTGGCAGCTGTGGTATACAGTTATATGCTAAGCGAAACGTTTGCGTGTTTAATTCAGTGCATCCCTAGGTTAACCTAGCTTAATGCAATATGATCATTAAGTTGAGAAATGGGCAGTGGCGCAGAATCCATCCAACTTAACTGATTTACTTTAACTGAATGGACATTACCTTGAGCACGCAGTCATTTTTCTTTCTTTTTTTATGTGCTGATGGTAAATCTCAAAATCAATAGTTCAAAAGCCCATAAGTAATTCATTGCCAGACTAATGCCCTCTGGGGGCTTTACATTACTATTAGGGGAGGTAATTACAATGAATGATACGAGTTTTGTCTTTGATGACCTGTTTCTGTATCTTAAACTGTAAAGACAATGTGCTTCCGTTCCTCATATTTTTATATCAAATGTGTTTTCCCATTTTTTAACGAAATCTTTGGGTTATTTAAAAAAATCTTTAATAATTATTTTTATTAAACATCTTGATCTTATAAACGTACACAATTAAAATACATTAATCAATGATATCTCATTGGAACTGAATCACTGAATTCCTCCCAGTCCAAGAATAATGACACTATCTTTCCTCGTCACTTGTACAAAACATTATTATAATCTTTTGCATAACAACCTAATTTTTTCGAGAAAAACACAGGCTTAAATTGCGACTGTGTTACTGTATATCAGCTAAAAGTTGCTTCATTAATAATTGTCACCTCTTTGATAGTCGTTAAAATAATTCATGCTTTCTGATGTATTGTGACGTTTTCTAACTGACAAATGTGTTATCAGCCGAAAAAAAAATTACGGTGGAAACCCGGGAGGAACATCGTACAAATCACACCCGCGATTGCCGGAGCCACATCCTGTGACTCATCCGTATAACTGGGTTCGACATACGGATTCGATCCGGTGAACGATACATCGAAGAAGGATTAGTAAGCACACTAGCTAACCTCCAAGCCACGGTCGCGGACGAAATTTAGGGAGATGTAAGGTTTATCTGATGATGGATTAACTTACTATATGGAAATTTGCTGAAGTAGAGTAAAACATGCATAAAGAGATCTTTGTCGCGTTTTTCTGTTTAATAAAAACAAACCAGTCCAACGCATAGGATGAGGGATGTCATCCCCAAGAAAGCAAAATGATTTTTTTTATTATACTGCAAGGTATATTTCGGCAATCCCACCGCGTTTAAGTTCCTAACTTTAGCTCCCTGACTTCGCCGATGGGAATAAACATGACCTCGGTAATGAAGTAATCTTACCCAATGTTTAGGCTTTGTATAACGCATTAACGCGACCTTTCAAAATGGCATTTCTCGTGTTAACTATATCATAGGCTACAGGTTTGTAGTCAAGGTATGTCTCGCGCATAAGTCTGATGTATTCTTTCGCTAGTATGGTCGAAATAACATCGACTGAAAATTCAATCATCGTACTTCAACTGAATTGTGTACTGTAGGCGTACCGTACCCATCACCCCCTCCCTCTAAAAAAAAAACCTAATGAAAAAACATGACCTTTCAATTCGATTTCTTAGTATAATTTTTCTCTTTATATCCTTACAAAATCGATACACATTTTCCATACTGGATAATGACTTCGGATCTATTTTTGTAATCTAATTATATGTCATTTCATACTTATTCCAGTATCTTACAGTACCGATACAGTCGATATCTTAATCTACTTAATCTCGATTATCCTATTAACAAAGCTAGTAACCATGGTTTCACGTTATCTGTTCTCTGTGTGTGACTTTGAACAATTTGGACTTCAAAGTTAACCTGCTCAATGATGGGCCAGCTAATATATTAGGAATTAAAAAAGATCAATAAACTGAGTAATGACCACATTGTACTTTAGTTTTCAAAGTATATAAATTGCTTAAACTTAACATCAATACAGAACCTCCGTTTGATAAAAGGACTATATTCAATAGATTGTTTAAGAGTTCAGAAAGATATCTGTAGAATACAACCAGCTTACAGCTAAAGAAACATAAACCGCCAAGATTTAAAGGATTTTAGAATATATAGTATTAATTAAGCCCGCAATTGTATATTACCCATTGTAGCAGATCTTCTACAGGTGATCAGCGAGCCAATCTACTGACCTAGATAGCCGTATCACACAGTGTTAACCTCTGTTGCGGATTTGCCACTTCTTATATTGTGTTTCGGGCACACTTGTTGGTATCAGGGTTATGCAGATTTTTCTTCACTGCACAAACAAGATGGCGACTCTCATAGCAGTTGCAGCACCTGAATGTAGAGTATCGTTTTGCTGATTTCAAGCTTTTCATTTTGGTATATCCTTTCCTACTTTACCACATACTAAATTTAGTTGATTAACCTTGTCTATGCACAGGATTTGGACTGATATGTTGTGACTAGAGGAATTGGCCCTTTTCCAAATTTGTTTGTAGCTAATTTGCAACAAAGGTTGATAAAGAATATCTATATAAACATAGTCTAACATCATTAACATTTATGTCGTGTTTTTCATTAGATTTACAGAGGACTAGGCATAAAATGATAAGTGTTGCCATTGTGTGGGATGTTGTAAACGGGCCCGATTCAGAATTTGGTTTGCTCGATATGGTGTACTCTTTGTACAAATACCAGTTGAATGACAAAATTTGATATATGTATGTATTTTATCAAACATTGACAGTTGCTCTAGCACACTGATGGTTTCAGTACAAGCGAGATTGTAAACTATTGAAAGTGACTAAACCTATGCCTTTTCGAAAGTTCCCCGATGCGCTGCTGGTAAACCCGCGAGAGGCAGCCCATCACGTGATGATGCCAAAAAGAGAAAAATTACCCCGAATACGTGATATCTGATCGACAGTGTTGGCCTTTGCCATCTTATGGAGACCAACGACAGCGCTAGAGGTTTTGTCCTGATTAAATCAGCTAAGAGCAATATGCATTTCTGTCTGAAAAAAAACTTGTTTCATGGCATATCACGCGCAATGACATTATTTGTTATGTAGGACCATGCGGGAAACATGTAAATGTATTTGGTCACAGTGTGGTGACATTTTTTTGTGGATGTTTTGTTCATATAACAGTAGGCCTAATGATTAACTCTCATGGATAAAAGAACGTTTTCAAAAATAATACTGGGTATAACCCTTTACTTATTCCTTGCATTAATGTAGAATACATGCTACAATTCGGAAAAGTGGATCGAGTAAACCAAATCGTTCCAACACAGATTTTTTATCAAACCATGTCTTCATATTGACACTTTGGTAACCTGTTTGTTTTAACCCATGAAGTAGGGCCGGTGAATGTAAGTTTGAAGCAGCGGTTATAGTTGATCATTCGGGTATAAAAATGTTGACTCATAAGTGGACTCTCTATTTCAAGGTTCTTGTTTCTATTTGTAAAATTGCTTTAAATGAATTTATGATTTTGATATTACACATTTTGATCTGGAGGTTATATTCAATGTTACATTAAACGTAACTTACCAACTTTGACTCTCGAATGATCTATTATTCGGAAGTTTTTACATTCTGCAGTTGAACTCCTGTGACCGCTGAGATCTATCAACAACGGTATAGTTTTACGTTCCCATCATGAACGGGGCCGTGGCTTTACTGTTTAGAATATGCGCGTACCGATCCTACTTCGATGTGCCGTTCACGGAATCGAGTCCTTCTGTCGACCATAATGCATATGAGTGATCGATGTGATTACAGCAGCCGCGAAGTGGGTTTGACGAGGTTTCCTCACGTTTTGTCACCGTAATAAGGCAAGGAACAGTGTGAAATGGGCAATCCGTCGTCGTATAAGTGCATTAGCAGTGAGTACGAATTTAAACCTCAATCAAACAAACCACCCATGAACAACTGTCCTGCTTTTCCCTGTATTAATTGAAACTAATGAATGCTATTGTCGACTGTTTATGATTGAGTTATCAGGTTACTCTTCAACAAGGCCTTTGCATGGGTGCTTTTGAAAAATAACTTCCTTTACTGTGCTGTGTCTCTAATAACGTGCAGTTCAATAGTATAATGGGCAGCCACAGGGTACAAAACTGTCGCGACAGAGTGGAAGTGCGTATTCAAATACAAATAAATAAAATACATGTAATCAAGATTAGTTTATCGTTTCTCATGGGACTAACTGTCTATATATCTGATGAATGCGGTTTGATTAGCTGGATGTAGAGAGACTCGCTGGTTATTATCATCTAATCAGATTGAGGAAAGAGATCGATATAGCATTTTCTCTTCAATGTAATGAAAGCGACCAGCAGATCATCGTCGTCAATTCATCGGCTTAATGAAGGGACTTTAAATATATATGTCTCTCCATTGTCTTTTTGAATGTGGGAACCTTTGTTATGATATCTAGAAAAGTGAGGATTCCAGTAATACAAAATCCTGCAGTTTTTTAGATTTAGTAGAAATCGCAGTTACTTGGACCTGCTCGATACATCACAAAGGGACTAAATTTGGTATTAAAACTACTTTCTCTCCTACCATGGACTGGATTAAATCCATTGTCACGTATGAAATGGATATTTATCAAGTATTGATTAAGTCCTCTGAATTGAGGCTACACGTTTTAAACATTATGTATAATCTATATTGGCTTGATGACTGCTTATGTCTTTCGCTTGGTACATGAGCGCCGCTCTGCATAATATCTTTATTTTGTGTTGCATATAATAACTAATCCGCGAAAGATAAACATCCAACACGTATGATGTAGTTGTCTTTGAATATTTCAATACTCGATAGGTTGTAGTTTTCACTCCCTCTTGATACAAATCTGACCTTCGAATGAGTGGCATTGTCGTTATAAAACTTTGTTGGGCGATTGTGTTTTCACAAATACTTAAAAGCAGTTATAAACAAGCCAATTTCTCAATGTAAAATATATAAGCCCAAAATTTCTTAATACATTTTTTTTCTTTGGCTGGGTGTATGGGACCGAAAATCCAGAATACATTTCAGAACATACATCCCGATATTGGACTAAATATTTACCCCCATCGTAGGTCTCCAAAAGAACATGTGATTCTAAGACGATGTCGTGTTGGCCGCATTCACCTCACTCCCTCCCACCCCATTCGTGTTTAATAATATTAGAAACCCACCAAAGTAAGTAATGTGTAACTGCAAATACGACATCAAACACATACTGATTGACTGTGTGGATTTTGCGACAGTTCTATACAAGATCACCTCTGAGAACTATTTGTACACATTGCTGGTGTTGATATCATAAAGTTCCTTTAACAGTGTGCATCATACGTTATGAATGATTGTAAATAACTATAACTGACACATTGTTTAACACGGTATTAACGACTTTTACATTAAGCATGAATCATTTTATGTATTGACATATTTAAAAGTTTTAACACTGTGTACTAGTATGTCTTTTTCGGTTAAATTCACTCCTTTTCATAATGTTGGATAGTTAAAATAAGTTCATTGTTATTGATTCTATTTGACATGTACGACAAATTAACTTGCCTGATATTTATCAACGCCAGATAATAGTAGAGGGGTTGATGAAGTCAACTGAACTGCAGAAAAGCACATTACCCTATAAAAGAATAATTTCAATTGCGCCTTGAAATGATTGCAAATAAAAAAACACTGTAATGTTAATATTTCGCACAAACACATTTAAGACTAATTAAACGCCTTACAAAACACCTAAATATCTTACATATAACCCCAAATTCGCGACACCCCCACCTACAATATGTTGTCGCTAGTTTGGCAATTGTGAAGTCATTTTATTATTTGTAGACAGGGTGTCGTATTTTATTATTTTCGCTCTATGACATGCCCGTTTTGTACAATAATTTATTGACACATTTGTGTCCATTCCCACTATTTGCAATGGTTGACAGTGAAAATGTATTTGTTAGGATGGAAGCGATAAGTCCTTATCTGTGGAGACTTGTGGATGGATTATGTAAGGGTAAGAGCATGAACTCGATGTGTTTCTAACCGGGTACAAGTATACGGACGTGTTATAAACAGCTCCAGAAATGTCGCCCTGTACTTGAACATCTTTCTTAGGTAAACTCAATGATACTTATAGTTTAAATGATACTGAGTTTGAATAAGATCGGTAGTTTTGTTAAGATTGTACACAGTGATGTATAATGTAGCTTTAGGACAGGCTGTTTTAATTGTATCTAACTCAAGCCTCTCGTTTACTTTCCCTATTCGCCTTGCACCAAGTTTAATAACTAATATGGAGACCGGCAGTAATAGTAAAGGAAAAAACAGATCAGGTAAACGTAGATTGAACTCCACAATATTTTAAAAAGATTTAGGCACCAAGTCTAGAACCGCAACGCCATGTCTCCCCGTTAATCTTGGGGATCTTTCCGTTAACATAAAAGCTGTTGAAAACTGTTCGCCATCGACACTTAACCCTATATATCTTTAGGTGCGGCTATTTATTAATCAAGTGGCCATTTTAGGAGGTTAGGCACAAGGGACAATCGGGATATCATACCTCTATGGGGATTGCCAGTGGCTAAAAAGGTAGATAACGCTGTCACCCTTAATACAGGTAGAGCAATGTATGTCAATAGGCGCACTCGATTGGACGATTTTGTTGAGAACGTTAAAATATGTTTAGAAAAAACCAGTGCTTTACGAAATTATGTCCGTCAAATGGATTTCTTGCATTATTATTAATAGCCAATATGTCAAAATAATCCATATCCAATAATTGTCAAAGGCACATTTGACTAGATGTTTTCGTTCCCGGTGAAACCGTGTTCTATTTTGTTAGACTACTACATTTGTGAAGTTTCGTTGAGTACAGTCAGGTTGTCTGAACACGTGACCGATTTAACAGGACATAAATTCGTGGAGTTCCATGCTCAATGAAACTTTACGAACGTGCGATTCGAACGAAATTCGTATAATACAAAAGTGCAGCTCAGGATATTGGGTTTACTCCAGAGCACCGGGATGAAAAGTGGGTTTTATGTGGCGCAACGATAAAATAATAGGACAGGGTAATAGCGAGAAATGAGATTGGTCATCACCTCAACAATTGGTCTATCACATTATTTCAACCACTTCCAATACCAGACGCCGTTGATGACTCGTCGGCTTTCATGGCTGCTCTTGGATACCCAGTCATCTGGTTATCCTAATTTACATATTAAATCTTTGGCAGGATGTATGGGACGGGACGGTGAAGCTCAAAATAAGCTTTACGACATTCACCCTGCTATCGTCAGAATTTTTACTCCCATGGAATGTCTCGAAAGGACCAGGTGGCTCTAACGCGATGTCGTATAGGCCACAGTCACCTCACAAAAAGCACCTTCTTGATAATGATAAATCAGAACCAAAATTTGTGGTTTGTGGCTGTGTGTACGACATTAAACACATATTGGTTGACTGTGTGGACTTTGCTGGCGATGTTGTCATCAAGTTTCTTAAACGGATCGGTGTGTATCATAAAATCTAATTTTTATTAATAATTATAAATTATTAAAATTGACAGAATTTTAAACACGATATTTACAATTTTTAGATCCAAATTTGAACTATATTATGTATTAAACATTTTAACACTTATGGTTGTCTTGTTCATTTTATTTCTCTTTTTGATATTAACAGCTAAGGGTTCTGCTGAGTGCAATTATCTTTAAATACATGTATGTATATCAAATAAAATTAACAATGTTCACGCCACGGTGTAGCTGAAATACCGCTGACTATGGCGTAAAACACTAAGCAATCAATCAATCACATGCAGCACGAGAACGATTATTGGTTCTCAATAACAACATTTCCCGAAATAGGAGATATTAAACACAGCTGTGCTGACAAAAAATGAAATGTACAGGTGTAGTCTCGTTTCAGCGAACTACTTTTCTTCCTAATTCAAAATGACAAATGGGCGGCACGCGATTGAACGAGGTGTGACAAATATCACAAAATATAGGATTTAGCTTGATTTAGTCACAGGGGTTCATTGGATTAAGACACAAAGAGTTGATTTAATTTTTTATTCACCAAAAAGAATAATGAAAACTGTTTTTAAACATTTGACTTTAGCTTAAACATATAGTATGTAAATATTCTTCGGGCTATGTTTCTAGTCATCCCCAATACGTAGCTAGGAAGATGCTCTATCTACACATTCTATTGGACAGATATCTCAATCCGCCAGTCGCTCTTTCAACAGGGCCAGACGTTCGTTCAACTTCCTGTACTTTTGTCGCTTTGGTGCGAATCTTGCACCCAAATCAAGTTGTGGTAGTTTCGTCTCCATACAAGATTGTTCCCTCTCGATGATGCAGATGAACTCGAACAAGTTTGGATGGCACTTTCCGAGGATAGAGTTGATCCGATGGTGTCATTCTTCTTCGCTGCTGCTGGTTCCAGCATCATCTGTTTGATGAAGGTTCAAAATATTCTTGACCAAGACGCCTTCAATCCCAGACTGTTACAGAGTCCGTAAACTTTGTGCATAATTCTGGCAAAGGGGATTCTGAAATATCAGGGGAACAAGAGGTAGGACTGCTGCGCATCGGATCGGCTTTTTAACGTTTGGATTGTTCTAATAAGACGTGGTTTTGACAGTTACGCCAGGTAAAATGACCAAAAAAACCTTCACTCTTTCAAGTTCCCATCCGGTGAAATAGCATTAACTGCATTGAAAAAGTTCTTTTCAAACTCAACTTGTACGTTGAACTGGTATCCTTCGGGATCAGCAGAATTTTTACGTTCAGAGTCTAATTTACATCTTGACTTAACTGGTTAATGTAGAAGGAAAACAAAAGTGGACTATGTAGAAGGAAAACAAAAGTGGACTAAGTACGCAGTCCTGTCGAACTCCCAGTGGGCAAAGACACAACTCCGTCAAGTGAGGCAAATTGTTGTTTTTATATATATATTTTTATCAATTGTGCAAAAACTAATCAAACAAACAAACACATCTTCAGTCGGCTTATTTCCGTCTTAACACAGACCCATGATTCTTTTACAGTTTCTTCGGCTATATTGTCTAGAACTATAACTTGCGTCTT
>JAVFBX010242548.1:0-10356 GCA_034783855.1 Mopalia kennerleyi | reverse complement strand
CGGGCCATGCAACAGCCCTATATTCACAGACGACTGAGTCACGGCGTGGACGACCAGATTATTGCAGGTGCCTCCTTCACGGAAAATCCTCAATGAAAGACTTGACGTGTTAAGGATCAGTGCTACAAGAAGTGTATACAAGTGATAATATAATAACTACAGTAATTGTGTTAAAATTGATTCCGCGTTTCTGTTAAAAAGCTTTATTTCGTATATCCAGAGAAATACAGAAAATAAATGTTAACGACGATGACACCTCTGAGGACAGACTGGATGATAGTTTTATGTGGCAATATTACGCGTTTTTTTTGGCACTTCACACGTGTAATCAAGTATTTCCAGGTTAACACCTAACAATCCCACTAGACTGAAATATAACTTTCTTTAATTCCAAGCAACATACGTTCAGAGATGAAACAATAGTTTAATTTACTTCAGTAAGACTTAGATGATTTAAGATGTATTTAACTACGCTGATTCGGTTGTTCTTTAAATGCAGTCCCGGTAGAATTGCTGGTTATTGGTTGCCATTTGTTCGTGTGGAATTGTTCCATCTATTATCCTGTCATGTCTCGGGCACCCACACATTGGTTACACTGGAGTAGCTATACATTTCTTGTTTATTGATATTATTAGCCTCTCCACAGAGGTAACTGTAGGTGGTATATAGAGTAGGAGCCGGGCTAAACTTTACACATGACTTCAGTCGCCTGGCTTGTAATTATTTAATAGTAAATACGTTGTTTACGAAATTTAATAAAATAATGGATTTGTACCTATCTAGACATCATGAGACAACACAGGTTTTGAAACTAAAAAGAACAAATCACACCTTACTTTAAACGGCTTTTTTTTAAATAAAAACAACCCCTGCTTAATCTATTTTGCTCATTGAATGAGTATTTGTCACAAATTTATAAATAAGAAAACATCTATCTGGTTTGTCAATAAAGGTATTGTAATTCCTATCAGACTCTGACAAGCCAGGCGACCCTGGTCTGTCGGCAAACCAAGTGCTGTGTTTATAAATTCATCAAGTGTCATTTCTTTGTCTTAATATCATAAGCAACTCCCATCACTTTTATACGTTAGTTAACTTTTAGTTATGTAGTCAATTCAAAGTTCTCATATAATTCCTCCTGACTTGATATATTTTTAAAAAGACGAGCTTACACGATTAAATACAACCGATTTTTCATGAACATGCAGATACTGATTCAGTTTCCACATATATAGTACATAGGGATCGTATCAAATTATCCTTGCTGTGAAACAGACAATGTTATAACTGACTCGTGTTATTGGCTTCTAAAGCCCGGCGCACATATTAACATATTTAACGACGAATCAAGGCTCCGATGCGTAATTTTTATCGCTTGTGTTTCTCGGCATTCATCGGAGAGAAAAGAAATACAGAAATGCACGCATTCGCACTGGCATCCGCATATACCTGTGTTTGTCTTGCGTAACTGAATTTACGCTCCGAATCCAATCGGAAAGAAACTATCAGTCTTTTCTATTCGATAAAAAATCGTATCCGAATGGTAACGCAAGGGGAGATTCTGTGATTGTATGACGTCATCTTGGGAATACCCACAACTTTAGAGCAGCAAAGCACAAGATCATAACAAAAATGAAAGAAACGCATTATTATAGCACCGATTTAGGATTGAAAACAACGCCAGTATGTGCGGGTTGTTCCCAGGACAAATCAGATCCGAAAAAAATCCCTGTCGCATAGGCCTACGCAAGTATCTGCTCCGTGCTTAACAGACCTGTGTATGATGACGTTACTGATAGCTCGACAACAAAGATTTGTTTGGTCTCGCATCGCTGCCAGTACATTCGTGCTTATTATCTATGGTCCTTCACCTCTGACCTCAAGTGAATTGTTGTGTAACATATTATCTTACAACAGCTTTGTCGGTGCCCATTGCTGTGGACATGGACTATTTGCCTTTCACACTTCTAGTTAATGATCGTCTGATTTTATTTGTGCCGGCCGGGGATCGAAACACATGCCTCATGAAAGTAGAATAGCACGGTTTCTCCGTGAAAAGGCTTATCTCCCCTTTAAAGTATTGTTCGGAGAAAACATATCTACGGTCATATGGACTAGTAACAGTGTGTATTACAGGTTCAACGCATAAGCCTATGCATCGGTGATTCGCGCTACAGGATAATGTACACATCCACCAATCATATACAAATAATGTAAGCTTGCGAATGAAGCATAATGATTTGTCAGCTCGAAACATTTGGCGTTTTTCAAGTTATAGTGTGTGTGTTTATAGTGTGTGGTTATGTTTAACAACAGTGTTCCTTATTATTATTATACTATGGTATATGGAATTGTTTCTCTTGTTTATCTGTTTACTAAATTATAAAGAGGGTGGCTGGACAGAGCTTTAAGTTGCCTTGGCGCTCTCAGATTTGTGGGCCAACACGAAGCCGATTTTTCTGTGATTTCCGTGTATTGAGTCCTTGTGACTGTCCCTGGCTTAGGAAGCAGTAGCGCCGAGGGTAATACCCTTCACCCGTTAGTTCTGCTCGCCAATGTAATTAAAATCAGATCTCAAAAATGCTCCCCGTGTTTTGTCTGTCGCTATATTGAGATCTAAGGCAATCACTCTTCTAATGCTGTTCAATTAGGTCAAGCTTACTGGGGTTCACGAAAGGTAACAGGTCCAGTTGTCCAATAAAAACACAGATAGCACGGGGCCGTGGTAAACAACGAATTCAGCCAAAACAAGCCGAAGTTGTCGGATTTTCATCTGTGTTTATGTTGTAAGCCGCATATAAACGTGGAAAAATCGAATTGCACTCAAAATTTATTTTTTGAATGGTGTTTGTCGATTGTGCGTGCATGTATCCGTTGATCATGTAAAACTATGCAGTCGAGAAACTTCGGTATGTCGGCAGAAATCTTCGGCTTTTACAAACCAGAATTGGGAAGCAGCTCTAGTTCAAGTCAATTTAAGTGACCAACCGTCATTATTGTGGAGCGTTTTTGAGATTTAATTTTAATTAGCCTGTCCTGCTCTCCGTCATTTAAATAAAATAGCCTTAAGAATGGCGTAAAACCCCAATCGAAAAAACTTATTTGTATAGTATGTTGGGTCAATTACTGGATTCCATATACTCGGGTGTTCTAGATGTAGTATATACTGGTGATTAGGCTGTAACAGTTTAATTCGCCTACATTTGCACCCGGTCGTTTATTTAGCATACGTCAAGGCGATATTTACACTCGCTCGTTGTGTTTTGTTTTAAGAGGGCTATTCAAAATATAACACGACAGTATTGAAGCAGATACAAAGGCCTATATATGTTGTTTTCTTTGAAATACTTAAACAACTATAATACATATACTACATAGGTTATGTGACTCTTTGGAGTGCTACAAAACGTGTGTATGTTTTGTTTAACATCCGTACTCCAGGGCTTGCGGTATCGACACGTCTTGTTTGACCGCCTGTAACGGACTGTTTCTATATCTCTTCTACTGGAGTATTTGATTACACTGAGTACCAGCCTCATCACGTAGGACTTACTCTGTCTTCAATCAGGTTTAATCTGAAGTGGATTAGTATGACAATATGAAGGTTTGTGTATACACTTTACTATAAATGGTTTTTTAATCATAATTCAGTAAGAATTATATTGTATTGTATATGTGTGGATCATCAGCCAGTGTGTAGGTATTGTATAATCTGTAAGATAGCATATAGGCATATACAGTTCACTGTTAAAAAAGATAGCCTATAGGCATATTCAGTTCACTGTTAAAAACAATCCTTAACAAAGTTATGGAAACAATTCCGAAACAATTCCATAACGTCGTTAATGTGGAATTTTCCTTAACTTGTGGAATTGTTCGTAACTTTTTAAGGATAATCCATACATATGTTTGGAATTATCCTTGCTCCCGAGATAAATTCCATGTCCTATTCCTTTAAATTTATGGAATATCCTGCTTTATTCGAGGAATATTCCTTAACTTTTTCCTTAAGATGTTGAGGAATATTTGTTTGAGTGTACACTGTAATATAACGTTCATCATGTGGATCAGTCATTTTTCAGAATAACATATAGGACAAGATGTAAAAGTAACTTATATATGTTAAAGACTAAACAAATTATGCTGCATTGATATATGTCAGCATTGTTGTAAGTCATTACAAGTCATATGACCTTAGCATACATTTGAGGCTTCTTGTAAGTTTGTAGAACAATGGCCATACATTCAGCTTTTTGGCATTGAAAATAAAATCGTGATAGCAAGTGTACGTAGGGCAATTGCTTAGTATAGTTTGTATAGAGTTAGCAGACGGAAGAAGCAAATTTCAGCCATTTACATCTAACAAATGTTTTTTACGGCCCGCAATGTTGTAACCAACACCTGCATTTCACAACAGCTAGCGAGTCTAGAAGATGTCAATAAACTGCAAATAGGTAAGGGTACAGTACACCACCTTGTCTCACTCCATTGTGGGAAGATAAGATAAGTTCTATCCTGAACTGGGTTTCAAATGAATCCCGTAAAAATGAAGTGTTTATGTGAGTCAAGGGTACCAGTACTATTGTGGTTTCGCCACGTTTTGTTAACTGTTGGCGAATGTGAGTGACACAACAGCTCACTTGGAGAAGCTTGTGTGGTCAATGGCTGATCCTGCTATATCAGATAAAGATTAATATATGAACAATTAAAAAGCTGGCTGATAGATGTACACCAACTTAATACCAAAAGAAAGGAAGGGATTATATTGAATTAAATGAGGGGTTTTCACAAATGTATAGCAGCGGATATGTTGTGGCCAGTTGGTTGAAATACTTTTAGTCGCTAACACCAGATTAAATCTCTAATTGTGCATCAAAGAAAGATTTTCACTGTGACATTACATAACACATTCTAATAGCGGATTAAATTTAGTTGCGCATCTAACCATGGGACCCATTTATTTAGAGCGTGTTACACGTGTTCAGAACTAAAGCAAGTGCTGTTATGTTTTGAGCAGATAAGTGGGTCCCAAGATAATAATTGTATTTGTTCAATGTGAATTCATTTGATAATGATATAAGAAAAAGAATGTGTTGTGTTAATGCGCCGACGTATTATTAAAATGTTGGAAGCACATTTATCACCAATTAAGTAAATGTGGTAAGTCCTACACCTAAGTTTATATTCGGCCACAATACATATCTCTTCTTCATTTGAGTTGTAGGGTTCCTACATTTCATAGTGCTGCCCAGGAGCGGTGACAAGTATTCACGGGGAAATCCAAAATGATGTAGATGAATCATTGGTCCGATACTAGGTCAAACTAGTTTTTGTGTTTCGTAAACATTATTTCGCAGTTTTGTCGTAAAGCCAATTAGCACGATTTTTTAACAGCCTTCGGATATGCTTTCAGTTCATTTAGTCTAATTTCATATATTAAGCATCCCATGATGTATATGAATGTGGAAGGTTGAGTGAATATTGCGTTCTAATCCTTATACAACTAATTATTTACGTTTTAACACAGTTTCATTTTGTTTTATTTCCTGTGTATGTTTTCGAGTGTGCTAAAATGAGGCCTGTATAGTATACGTACTTGCTCAGCATTTGATTCTGTCGGCTTATAGCACGTAGAAGGGGTGTTCATCTGCATGCTCGACAGGCCTGCAGCTCTAACCTGTACAACAGAAGTGGTGTTCATCTGCAGGCTCGACAGGCCTACAGCTCTGACCTGTACAACACCAAATAGAGAAGATTCTTACCCGTTATATTTCAAATGAACGTTTCATAATGCGAGGAACGAAAACATCGATCCTAGCATAGGCAGTTATATAGTGCAGGATAGGCATCCTTCTATATTAAATAATTTTTCGCTATGAAAGTGGCAGTATAAAAGGCAAAAAAGAAAATCCAAACAGAATGTTATTTTCTAAGTTGTTTAAAAACAACTGATCTAAGAAAACCTTAAAATGTGTTCATTTTTCCAGCGAGTACAGTAATGATCTTAGGCTCAAATCGATGAGAACATTCACAATAACTCTTTGTGTGTTTAGATGTCTTTGTCAGTTCATAAGTTTGTATAACAACAGCTCCCGGCTGTCTCTAGCAGAAACGCGAAAATCTTAAATCAACGCATATTTAAGGAGCCTAATATTTCGCACTAAAATCAGGTCCAAAAGAGCTTGACTTATGTGACAAACTTTTGCATGAAGCTATATGGTAACAATATTTATGTAAAAAGACCCTTTGAAAGTGTGAGGCTTTGTAAGTGAATATAGCATAAAACTGCTACGTTATATGTTCTCAGTTATTATTTATTATTTATTTTCGGAAGTGACCGAGGCAAGCCTATACACATGCCATGTTTATATTGGATCGGTGTATGCTCAGCCAGCAAATAGTTCTTGGTAGGAATACCCCTGAACTCAATTGACTGTCAACATTTTGATAAAATAAGCAACTCGTCTGCACTTGATGAGTGATTCGGGTCAGTGCATCGGTGAAAATATTTCTTTATATAAAAGTTAATTGCAAAATATCATTGGCGACCAGTGCAGTCCGTGTTTGCCCAGGGCCACGAATAGCTAATGTCGAATTTTGTTTATCGTTTGTTCGGGTTAAATGTCCTTCTCATATTAACTCCGTCATACTTTAATACTGCGGGTAATCGGGATGGGAACTCGTCAGACTGACTGACTGACCAACCGGCCGCTGGATTTTTTTTCTGAGGCGAAAAAGACAGCTCACCTCGTGACTTCCTGGTGAAACCGCGGGTTTGCGTTGAAAATCTAGATAGTAGGTGATTGGTTGCAAAATGGCTCCCCACTTCTACATGTCGTTCAAAATGTATATCTATAAAGGACTATACAATATTGTGCTCATCACACACCACATGCACATGCAACAACCATATATATTCTCTACCGCACACTTAGTGGTTTGCACTAATTAATTTTTAACAATCGATTTATTTTCAATTCTGTCGGGCTTTTCTTAAACAAGTTCTATATATATTGTGAAATAAGCCAGTTTTTGTGAAATTGAACAAAGCTGATGTACTCTAAGAGAATTAAGTACGATGCATGCTGGGACGACACGCACCAATCAACCAGATGTTAGGTTAGTGTATACATACAGGCAAACAGGACAACATACCCGGCTAACATAGGTCCAATCTTTAAATGATCTGTGACAAGGAATAGGAGATTGATTGATTAGTATTTTACGCCGTGCTTAAGAGTATTTCGCTTATATGACGGCAATGTATTCGACGTCAGTTGAGGCGGCGAATAATTAACACTATTACAACCAAGATGTGAAGCGTTTCCATAATGCTGCAAAGTTCATTTTCCACCAGTGCTAAGTAAAGAAAGCGTTGCTACTCTTCAAACAAACTACCCTTAGCAGGAGGGCAACTGTGACTAATAGAAGTGAGCCTATCCGAATAGATCCATGAGCTTAGTGAATAGTTGCAACATACACAATTTTTCGTAACATAAGCACATTTGGCACATATTTCTCTAGTGAGCTTACTGCACTATATTTATATATGACATACATATGTGTTTGCATTTGGAAGAATTTTGTATACTATTTCACAGGCATAGTTAAATCATTTTCAATTCACGGTAAAGGAACGCACAGAAGGAATTTCCGGTTAGCTCGTTAACCCAATCTGGGTAGCTACCTGTGTGAAAGCAACACGTACTGTTGAAATCATGTAGCTCAATTTTATTCTTAAAAATAAGAGTCTTCACAGTCAAATATTTAGGTTGTACAAAGATAAGTATATGTCAATTTTAAGAATTTAAAACTGTGAGGTGACAAAGTTTTTTTTGTGTTTGTTTTACTGGAATGTAGTACCGTACTTAATGTTATAACACTTATATGTCCTTCTTATTGTACAATCAATAATACATAAACATGTTTAGTAGTAAAAAAAGCATGACTTATATGACTAAAATTAGTCATCGACTGTTCACTTTACAGTAACTATATATCATTATAAGTGTAAATGTATATGTGTTAATCTATCTTTTCAGTAGTTATGCTGTTTTAATCTTCAAAAAAGACAAACATACCATCGAGCTCAGCTTTGCCAAACCTGGAAAGAAAAAACAACATGTAAGAAAAGATCAGTTTCGAGGTTTTATCATGTTCTGTGCCTTGAAGGGGAAAACAACCAAAGCTCGAGTGATTATATCCGGCTTCCATATATGTACCCGTTGAAATGTAAATAGTTTAACCGGGCTTCGTTCACCAAAAACAATAAACCTACACGTATGTATATTGCTTGTTGCAGGCGGTATTTGAAGTAGAGAATAGCAATGTCCTTTTGTTTGCTGGTTGGACAACAGGTACAACGAATGGTAAGAAGTCATTTTCTTTCTGTAATTTTATATCTCTCTCACACGTATCACTCCGATGCTCAGTCAAAATTACAGGTCCCAAAAAGGGAGATCAGCAGGGGAAATATAGAATAATTTTGGCAGAATAATTGTTTCTAATGTAATTGACAACTTCCACTTTAGCCAGACGTGTGAAGCGTACAATTCCTTAGATAACTTTAGCTGTCATGATAATTTTATACCATAGCGTCTGTTTACTTCAACACAAAATATGTGCTTGGTGCGAATGTCAAACATTAAAATATCAAACAGAAAACCTATATATATAATTACAATTACAAATACATTAATGTTTGCTTTATTCGCTGAATTTAACAGCTTGTGGTCATATTGTAACCATCCAGTATTATTTTGCAGACGGTGCAGGTGCCCGGAATGTAATAAAATCCCGGAATGTAATAATTATTACATTCCAGGCAACGGTATACTATGGATGTAAGGCGGCGACGTTTTTAATCAAAATGACAAATCAGCACTAGCGGTTTAAAATAAATAGATGCGTTTGTTTATTTTGTGGTTTCATGCGGTTCTTAAGGTTGTTTCACTCATCTGAGGGCGTGCCAGCCAAACGAAAGAATTGACCCTCGACGCCTACTGGCAGCAAGTAGATATGACAAGACGGCACAATGACGGGACACAATGAAAATACATCACAGATTGGCGTCGTGTTACCCCTTAACTCGAAGAGCAACAGGAAGCTTACTCCCTACCACCTGATTAAATAGATAGATTTTCTTCACGATTCGAAAAAACAGACTGATCGATTTTAAACATACGCCGGACAAAGCAATGCCAATGCATCCAGGTATTTGCGAGGCAATATCAATGGATTGAAATCATGGTTGCAGTCCTGAAATAAAAGCGATAATTGCTGATGAGAATATCGAAATTAAAAGGACACGACTGACATTCTATATATATTATTAAGTAATTTGTGTAAAATCAGAAGTCTATCAAGCAGAAGTATGAAACCAGCCATTACCCAGTCTCAACGTCATTGTTACCAGACCAGCGCTTATTGATGAAAAAGCGCCCCCTAGCGAGACATTAATTGCATGTGGAATCATGGGTAAATCATGCAAACGCTATTTCTATACCGCTTGTCAAAGTTTATATTGTACCCATAAGGCGTCAGTGGATTCTGACATCCGAAAGTGCGCGAAACTAACGAAATCCTCCCATTTCTTGCAAAATTAATCATTCGGCACTATCCAAATTCACGGAAAGTCACAATGATGTTGAGACTGGGTAATGGCTGGTTTTAGACTACTGCTTGATAGACTCTTGGTAAGACTGATGTATCTTGCTTTAGGTTTGGTTGCTGCTGTGGTATTATCCACCATCGTGGCCGCCATGTTCGAAGGCCTGCTTGAGTTAAGACACATCCAGAGACTGTCTATGACCATACGAGTTACAAAGTAAGAAATTTACTCATTTTCCGGAAGTTATATGGATCTAGTATCTCGAGTTCTGGGCGTATGTATAAACCGATTTATATTGTTAGGTTCGGTAATAACAAGTGCTGGTTAACTCTAACAGATGAATATTCAATGGATTTTTTGGTATGTTCTGAGAAGACACCTAGGTTCTTTTATATTCTACACAGACATCGGATGTATTCTAATAGTCTGTATAAGTTTACTCTAGTTTCTGTTGTTGTCAGCGTGAGTAAATCCAGGTTTCTGCTGATTATTCAGGAGTCGGTATACTCAGGTTTCTGTTATTGTCAGGGTATATACTCCCAGGTTTATGTGGTTTATTCCGAAGTCGGTATCCTAAAGGTTCTGTTATTGTTAAGGCGAATAAACCTAGGTTTCTGTTATAGTCAGGGTGAATAAACCCAGGTTTCTGTTATAGTCAGGGTGAATACACCCAGGTTTCTGTTATAGTCAGGGTGAATAAACCCAGGTTTCTGTTATAGTCAGGGTGAATAAACCCAGGTTTCTG
>JAVFBX010242537.1:0-10357 GCA_034783855.1 Mopalia kennerleyi | reverse complement strand
CAACGTCTGAATAAGGTTAAGACATAGAGGTCATCTGCAGACCTAATTCACCAATAATCTGTTCGCCAGCGAACGGGAAGTCACGCATGAATGAAGGAGACCCTGCCATCTCGGGGTCAAACCTCACAGTTCATCATATTTAACTGGTAGCCGGTAGTGTACCGGAAGACCAGAAGATTTTGTCCAATTTCCCTTCCAGCTTACATCATGTCCGTATCAATACTCTTGGCAAAGTCTGTGTACTGTAAATTAGTAAAAAATGTTCCGAGTTTTTCCGAGATAACTGGATCACATTATGTGCAAAAACCAGATAGTCAAACACCAAATACGGTGTGTTTAGAGCGTTTCGTATTACGCTAAATTTAAATATAATCTACACTTACACTGAAGATGTGATATAGATATATAACGATAGTCCTTAACCACATCAGTATTCAAGTGATGGTGGGGTGTCTTAACAGCATATCCTTCCACTTGATATTCACTGTCACTTATATCACAGACGATACGCTTTCTATTCTAACCAGAAATGGACATTTGGGCCTAATTATTCCTCTAATCCATTTACAGAGAAATTAATCGAAGGCTGGCTCTCTGTTTGAACTATTTCAGATTACAATGTGCCTTCGTCGAAATATTCAGTAATCAGATAGGGTACTTGAGAAGCTCAACTCTGATTAAATGTGGACCCGAGCAACGATGATCTTAATCAGTGACTAACGTAATCAGTTAGCGACGTGGCCAATAAGGGTCCCACTGTTGAATGGGTGATTGAGTTGAGATGTCCATCTATGAGGGATATGATCAAAGATGGTTACAAACGTTTTATTTAGTGGTTCGATACAAGATTAAATATATTCCATTAAACCATCACACCTCCTTTATTCAGACATTGAAACGACCTTATTTATTATCGTCATGGAATTGTTTTCATTGTGTGTAAAAATTAACTATGGTAGAGTTAGTAAGACATTTGGCTACCCTAATATTCATCTATATGCGCATTCGTATTTACTTATTAAACTATGTTCATTCTCAGTGTTAGAATAGGACTTTAATTTGCTGAAATTAATCCGGTAAACAGGTGCCCGATGCCCGTATATATCACCCTTTACTATTGAAGTCTCGGCAAAACACCTGGTCAGTGAGATTCTAAAGCATGAAATCAGCCAGGTAGTTTATGTTATCTTTACAGCTCATTTAATTTGAGTAATTGTCCTTGATGGCCTTTATATATGAGCAGGTGTCGATTCTCATAAGTGGATGGAACTTAGTATATAACATTAAAATGATTATAGAATATCAAAGTATCAGAACATATAGATTTCAGTCACGTTCATTTTACATCAGTCAAGATAAACAATACCTGTATTTGTTATTAATTTTTCAACGGCAACTTTGCTGAAACATCTCTACAAGTTTTGACTATAGCGAAAGAGGACCGCTAGAGACACGGAGGAGTAAAATATGTGAATCTCATCTCCTTACTGATTTGATTGACCTTCTGGCTTTAGGTTTCAGCTTTAGCTATCCTTCAATGCTTTACTAAGCCATAGAAAAGGATTGATATTCCAATAAATTCCAAGATTTGCAAATACTCTGTAATAATCAATAAACACATAATTTGAAGTTAAAATTATTTTTTATACCAATCATAATTGCCGTCAGTAATGGCTCTTCGCGGCCCAATACCTTTTCCTTTAATGTCATAAAGGATTTGATAATCAATGTCCCGACCCAGTATAATTTGTTCGTTTTCTTTCCAATATCCCACAAATTATTACCTTCGATTGACCAGCAAAGCATTAACTGAAATGAGTTCTAAGCTGTATGCCCCACGGGATAAGAAGAGGTTATTGAAGTAATAAGTTTGCTAACGAACGGTTATCTGAACACAATTATTGTTGTTAGCTGAAAGCTCTCTTTGGTATGGCCTTCTTGTAGCTGCTTCTCGGGTCCTTGTGTTGTGCCCGTACCTTGTCAACTGCGTGAAACATCTCGCAATGTACCGTGTTTTAATCCGCGGCGTTACCTTGTGTGTGTCTGTCATTGTTTGTTGACAGGGTCTCGCAGAAGCGGTTTCTGTGGCACCAAATGCACCAAACATCCATGTCAGTCAGGGAAATAAAAATACAAACACCACTCAGAGCCGACCCGGCCCTGTTATACACTCTTAGAAATAATGGTTCTTTGGGGGTTCTTTTGAAAAGATAATGGTTCTAAATGGAACCAGAAAGGTTCTAAACGGAACCATAAGGACTAAAACGGTTCTTTGACAAGAAAAGATAGGGAACAATACATGGGACAGTTGTTGTGAGGGTTCTATACAGAACCAAAAAGGGTTCCACCACAGCCATAACTAAAGAACCTTAAATGGTTCCATTAGAGCCATATTTTTCTAAGAGTGTAGGACATTGCTCCAGTAAATCAACTGTATCTCTCTTCGGAGACAGAAATATTCCACGTGATTATGTTCTTAACTTTTTCTATCATAGTTATCATGTAACAGGAGGCTATCTCAATAACATCCATGGGAGTCGCTTTAATAGCTTACCTGATAATTACGATAAATTGCTCTTCTCCTACAACTTATTCTGTTATCTCGCTTCTATAACTTAGTGTGTATACTTAATAAAGTTTCTTATAAATCTCACCTTATAGCAACTACCGTTATACATTTATTCCTTAAGCAGACGTAATAACTTTGATCATTTTTGTTCTCTATAACAATGCTATAACTCGATGATAACTTTGTTTTATAACTTACAGACATGTTATAACTTAGTTCCTGTAGCACAGTTATCCAGATTGACATAACTCAATACATTTGTTAGATCTTATAACTCTTATAACTTATTACCTCTTGCAATTTAATTATTTTTGATCACCGCCTTTCTTTAAATTTCAGCCTCATTCCATATCCGAACAGACTGATTGTAATCGACCTAAAAATACACGACTGAGTCTAGAAAGACTGGAAACCAGTTAGATAATGACCTAGGATATAAATGCCTGTGTATGTTCAAGATGGTAGATCCGATAACAGTCAATTCAATATCAGTCTCCCATTGTTTGTAGAGTTTAACATGGGTCTGTTTGATTTAGAAGTTCGATGAAATAGGAGAGTCGCCTGATTATCTACATTGGGCTTTGGGGTTCATTTAGACAGTTGTAGGTTGTTCTCTATTGAATATTGACGGATAATAATTATGTTTGTTTTATGTTTTGATAAACATTATAACGCTTGACAATTTCAAAAGCAATCCCACGTGAGTCAGATCGAAAACTCGTTGATCCGGATTACAAATAGTGATTTTCAGTATTGGGTTTGCTTTTTTTGTAGCGTTCTGTAATAAGACAATGTTGTGTTAGACTTGAGCACACTTTTAGTCCTGATGAGATTTTTTAATAATGTAATGTTTTTTTCTAGTAATTACACTTTATTAAGAAAAACTTTGATGCCACGTAACCCTGTAAGCTGTTGAATTTATTGAGAGTCTTGGTGCAGCAGAAAGTAGCAGTGTTAGAATTTTGTTACAATACCATGTAATAGAACACACAGTCTTTATCGACATTTGAAAACGTTGCTGCAACTCAACTACCGAAGTTATTAAAATATTTGATAAATCGGTCTCTGGACATTTGAAAAGGTCGCTTCAAATTTTGAGAATTCATGAGATCCATCAACCACATAAGATGTTTACGCAATAAAATACGGTAGTAAGATAAGCCTATCTATTAAAGTTAATTATCTATAATTTTTTTCCTCATATCTAAAATAGTGTTTAAATTGCACCCTTCAGTTTAAATTCTAGCCTTGTTATAAGATGTATTAATAACTGTTTGTTTCTGATTACAGGTGAGTAACATGTTCATCGTGAGTCTGGCTATAGCTGATCTGGTGGTCGGTTTGATCGTCATGCCTATTAGTACCATATACATCTTCACTCTGGAGTGGCTTTTCGGTGTGGCTGTCTGTCAGATCTGGATGGCAGTGGATTACACTGCAAGCACAGCCTCAATCTTTAACCTCTTCATTCTCAGTCTGGATAGATACTGGTCAGTTACCTCCCCTCTCAGGTATATCCGCCGCAGGACGAAAAAGAGGGCGCTAATTATGATATCTATTGTGTGGTTTGCTTCCTCTCTCTGGCTAATTCCCGTTGTGTGGTGGCACCAGATCGCACATGGAGGCAAGCGTACCGTGCCATACAATGTCTGTGATACAGAATATGCTACCAATACCGTCTTCAAAATAGTGACCGCATTTTTTAATTTTTATCTCCCGTTAGCTGTCATGTACACACTTTATGGAAAAATATTTCATGAAATTAGAAAACGTTCCAAATTTGAATTAGGCCAACGCAATGTGGGCGGTTTGGTGGCAAATAGTACAACTGTGAATACACATGCTACTCCACTCGAGGACAGTGATCAGAAAAACGATACCTTCGGGGACGATACGACACCACCTTCATTATGCGGAGAAGATGGTGTCAACGGAAATTCGATTCACAAACACGAAATGCATACAGTTATTTCCGATCAGGATTTACGCAAATGTAAAGTTGCCAAATCAGGCTACACGGCCATTCCGTTAGTGTCCACAAAACAAAAAGTGAAATCAAAAGACAGGATTGGCGAAAATCAATATCAAGTAGAATATGTGTACGACGAAAATGTTGTCGATCCTCAAACAGAAAAAGTGGAACGCTTTTATTATGAGGAGCACGTATCGCTGGCTCCTCCATTCGCTAGTGTCATGTTTAATCCAGTAGCTTTAGCGGAAACCTCGCTGTCCGCTCCGACGCCTTCGTCAAGCGGCGCCACTACTGGAAATAATGGCTGTCGGAAAGGGAACAGGACTAGAACGACAAAGACTCAAAGCGGAACAAACAAGTCACAGAAACCAAAGAGTAGAGAGCCGAAAAGAAAACGAGAACGCCGAGAAAACGAAGCATTACTGAAGTCAGGCGGAACCGTCACAGCCAACGCCGCTCTTCAACGGCGACCTTTGAGAAGGCAAGAAAGTGATTGTAATCTTTTACGTGACCAAAAGAACCGGAGACTGACTACAACGGTATTTAACTTCAAAGAACGAGTGAGGATAGTAAAACAAACCTCGTCCCTTTCTAAAGAAATCAAGGCAGCCAGGCAATTAGGTGTTATAATGGGGGCATTTACCCTTTGTTTTCTTCCATATTTCATTTTATTCCTTGTGGTAGCTTTCTGTGAGGGGTGTGTAGAGCCGGAATTACTAACAGCCATGACATGGATCGGTTATTTAAACTCTACATTGAACCCTTTTCTCTACCCTTTATGCAACGCCAATTTTAGACGAAAATTTAAGAAAATGTTGCAATTTGGTGTCCCATTAAGGAGACGCTTTGAGCCATTTGATAGAAACAGTTTTACAACAGCCAACAAATATGACTGACGGCAAGCAGCAATTTGTTGGATTTTTTTGTTTTGTTTTTGTAATTTTTAAGTTTAAAAACTGTTTCCAAGGTGCGTTGTTTTAATAGCATACAATGTTTTATGTGAGTTTAATTTGTTTTAACATATTGTCTCTCGACTTATTTAATATATTATTGGGAAGAATTTACTACACTTCAGTCAAAAGAAAAATAATGCGAGACGTGTGAACTTCACTTCCAGGCATGATCTCTCAACCTGGTGATCCTGGAATTTCCTAACTACTAACACAAATTATATTTTTCGCTAATCCACCAAGAATTTAAGTGACTCATTTCGTCATTTCCTACTGTAACTAATCTACTTTCCTTTAAAACAGGACAATGTTCTGGTCAAAATTGATCTTATGAAAAATAATCGTTAAAAATAATTTAAAAAGAGGACATTCAACGAGAATTCGCATCAAATATTATCAAGTCTCTTGCGTATAATAATTGAGAGTCAGAGCTGTCATTTTCTATATTGGAACACAACAGCGAGACTTGTGTTGATGCCATGGCTCGAGGCGGATAACCCTTTTCTCAACACATTTAATGCTGTTAACTTTGGCTTTTTGTTTGTTTGTGGGTTTTCTCTGAACACAAACTGGTTCACATTATTGTCAGCGAGCACCAGAGATTGTTTAAAACACCAATTGGCAACTAGTACAAAGACAGACTTAAGAGGATGTCGAAAAGTGATGCATTGTCTTCTTGGCATTTCACTTTTGGTAGCATTTCTGGTGTTTTGTTATATCAGAATCAACGGCTCTACAATTAAATTATCTCTAACTGCTGCTTTTCAAATTTCATTTAACATTGGAAAACTTAAGTGACGCTAAAGTATGATTTGTTTGATATACAGCAATGCTAATGTATATGTATGACAAAAAAGTGGACAGTAGTTGAAAACTCTATCAACCTAAAATACAATTTCCTTGGAAGACACATAATCAAGTGTGGCTCATCTTTTGAACAATGCACGCTTTCTCGGGTCGTTTGTTTGGAGCGTATTAACCTTTAACCGTTGTTCTTTGATGTCATAATTAAGTTTCTGTGCAAAGTCGAACATTTGTTCCTGGATTATCTTTTCAGCAACCCAGTCAAGACCGATCACTCCACAAGAGCCTGTTATCTTTCCTCTCTTACTGTTTCCTTTTATGTCCTATTGCCCTGTTCTCTATTCCGTTGACCTCTTTACATTCCCGTAAATTAATCTATCTTTCTGTTCCTAGCTTTATATTGTTTTAGCCCACGGGCTAAGAACATTTTATTCCGAGATCGTTGTTGTCTTTTGTTTTGAGCACAGGAGTTATATTACTTTCCCGACGAAGCAAACAATTTACATTTTATTTACTGTAGGTATTTACTGTTTACAACTGTTTACAGTTAGGTACCAAGCCTTAATTAAAGTGTATTGCCCTTGAGCACGGCGTTGAACAGTTTGTTTCTTTTACGTTTCGATCATTTCTCGATTGCTTGTCCATCGATTGTAGCTTTTTGTTTTTCTGTTTGTTTTGTCCATTTTCACAGTGCACTTTCATTTTTTTTTTCGATCTTAGTTTTTAGTTTAAACAGATTCTAGTTGAGAAAATGCTGCAGATTGATAGATACCTGTGGATCGATCCCTCGACCATCAGAGTCAGGCACTAAATCGCAAGCAGGCAAGCCAATCCGCCAACCGACCTTCAGCAAAATAGCAACAAAGAGTGAAGCAGCATCCAAAGGCGCTTAGAAAGATGATATATTTCCAAATAAAACCTTCCTAGTTTCAACAGGTTCTTGTTCAAAAATGTCTGCAGGCTTCGGGAATCGAACCAACGGACCTCCGAGTGAGGCACTAAATGGCCAACAGTAAATGTTGCCCACAACGTACACTAAGCCTTTCATGAAATATAAACTAAGTAGCTGGAATCTAGCTAGCAGGCACCCACTACCCCTCTGGTAGTTAAGTTCACATTTCTCAGCAATCTCTCACCGTTTCTTAAGGATTTTCTGGATGCTCTCATTTTCCAGCTCTGGACAATAAATTAGCATCTACAAAAGGTCATTGAGGGGACATATGCAGCTTGTCCTTATAGCTTCATTAGTTGAAGCAGCCGCTTCTATCTCTCTATATCTATATCCCTCCCCCTCGTTCCTTTTTTCTCAGGCATTGTTCAAGGTATTCAAATCTTAATGCACTATATCTCGTACATTTTGTTGAATAATGTTTACGATATATTCTATTGTCAGATCATTTTTATCTTTATTGTCCTTTTATTTGTTAAATGTGGGGTATAAGCATTTTTTATTTTTAACCACAACGGCGCATATTGTCGCCAAATGCACTATCCATATGTTCGAAACGTCTCTTGAGCTAAACGTGCCAAATATATAATGATATTAACATGTTTATGACGTGTCTTGTTTTCTGTTCTATGATCAAGGCTTTCTGCCGTATAAACTCTCCCATTTGACCAATTTTATTTCAAGAAGGTTCGTATGCTATATCCTCGGATACAGCACAATGTTTCACATTTTCCCCTGTAAAATTGTTTTGAATTGATTGATGGTTAAAAGCAAGTGTATTTCATTATTGCCACGACTTTGTATAAGCGATAATTGTTATAAACTTGGGAAGAGCCCAACTTAAAAAAACACAAACCCCGAGAGTTTCACAGTCACTGAGGAAATGTCCCGTTCCTACTTCATTGGTAGCAAAAGCATCATAATAATAATAATAATAATAATAATAATATTCTTTATTTCAGCTCGATAGCCACATAGGCAATAAAGCCTCTTTTCATGAGCTGTCTCAATATACGTTACTGATGCTTTGTTGTATTTCTCAGAGAAACTTGCTGTATTTTAACACACAAGTAAAGCAGTCAACTGTCTGTTTATACTTAATACATGTATCATATGTCCCATTGCTGTTTTTTCTCTCCATATATTGATGTTGAAGTGTCATCCGTATTTACATGAGTTTGCCAGAAATACTAGAGAAAACTAAAGAAATTTGGGTCAGCTTTTCTACCATCTGGTTCAGGTATGGGACTTGGTAGAATTCTAGCTCTTATTTACATGTACTTCCACTGAAAGAACTTTAATGACTGGTCTGAAAGTACATGTAGTACTATCTCACTGTTTTAATATTTCTTCATTTTTGTCACCATTGGGCTAATGGCAGCATGTTTCAGTACATATATATTAAAAAACATAATTAGACAAAAAGCTTAATAAGGGACATACATGTAGGTACTCAAGCCAAAGTGGCCTGCTTTTGTTTATAAATGACAGAGGTGATCAAATATCTAAAGAATCATACCTGGATGTAACCCTACTTTGATGTATCATTAACAGGATCAAGTCCATCTGTCAACCATCAGGTACATGTATATGGGTGAGTCACACGATGTGGCTTTGGCAATCACTGGGGTGGTTTTACCAGGTTTCCTCTTGGGTTTCCACCATAATTAGGCAAGGATCAGTGGGAAGTGGACAATCCATTGTCATATAAGTGAAATAACCTTGAGTATGATGTTAAACCCCATAAAAACAAACATACCTAGGTTGTTCTCAATACAATTCCCAACAGCTTTGTTGGCAAAACATATGATAATAAAGAACTGTGTTAAATGATGATAAAAATAGTCCGATTAACAGTCACTTTTTCCTAAAGACTAAATAACCGTTTAGCATGATTAAAATTAATTCAGAAACTGCTTTAGGCAGTGGTTTATTTTAAAATGACCAAGACAATGTGATAAATCCTTTATTAGCATTAAGATTATCTGTATCAAATTATGTGCTGAGAATCTTTTAAGTTTTAGTATTTCAAGGTGTCTGCCTATGATGTTATATTCCTACTAGTTTCCTACCATATGTGGTGTGTCAGAGGGTCCGCCATATGACCCCTATCTAAATATTTCTAATTTTTGTATATACAAAATCAGACAGTAGCTTTGGCGTTGGAGTGCTAAGACACCCTGCATGAAAGGCACAGGGGTGGTCAAACTTATAAGGACCAAGTTAATAGTATAAGCAACTTTGAACTTTGTGGCTGCACTGTCTTTACAGAACTACTTCTCACTTTGCTCAGACATCCATTATATTGTCTGCTTTTGCATTACAAAGAATATTATTATTGATAACTAACAAAATAATATAAGAATGTAGATCTTACAGTACATAATTTATGACAGTTGAAAAATCTGAAACATCAACATCCCTGTTCTAATGTGATATATTTTAATAAACCAATATTTTAAAAAAAAATTTGCATAGGGATGTGATCATGTGGATTAATTAAAAGCATTGAATCATCTCATGTTTGAGATTAAACTCTCAGATACAATTTCCAAATAGATCTTAATCTCTGGTTGTTATGGCCAACCTACAGACATGCCGAGATAGGGTAATAACCATGTACCTAGTGTAGCAAATAAGAAGTTCACTGTAGGTTTAGCATAAACCAAACAATGAACAGTCATTTCAATTTAATTTAAGCGATAAGTTTTTGCTCAGAAAAAGATTTCAGTGGACTTTTTTTGTCTGTCCAGTCGAGATAAATCATATAAAACTAAAACATGTTCCTCTCAGTATACATATTTGTAAAAAAAGAGCAGACTCAAGAAAAATGGGTCAGATTTTCATTTTTTTGTTTTTAAATGCAACTGATTTGAAATCTTTACGATTAAGATTTTGAAAAATAAGCAAGTTTCTATGAAGATATGCATTTAAAGATTTGGAGTGAATTCAGTTAACATTTCATTGAACTTCATGTGACTGGGACTGTGCCTGTCAATAGATGTATTAAAAAGAGAGACAGTGAGATTGGTTTATAATACACTTAACTATATTGATCACTGGAATCACAAATCAACATATGACAAAAAGAAAACCAATGGGGAGCCTAAGCT
>JAVFBX010242526.1:0-10357 GCA_034783855.1 Mopalia kennerleyi | reverse complement strand
TCTTAAATTTGATATTCAGTTTTGTTTGAGAAATTGAGTTTTGGCTTATTTCGGCCACTGACGAGCTATAAAATTCAAAATTAACAGGGGATTTTCGATGAAAAGTTAGTAAAATTGAGTATTAGTGCATTTGTGGCGCACTAAAAATATTAAGTTTTAGGCAATATCAAATTGAGTTTATGATAAATTTTTGTCTATAAAACCCCCTGTACTTGTCGTCAAGTTTATGCTCTTCTGTCTTAAAAGAGCCATGTCGTAAAATATTAAAATACAATATTCAAATATGATCAAACTTAAACTTCTTTAATTCCCATAAAAAAATATATAAACACATCTTTTCAATGTTTTCAATTTACATCATTGAATGGTTTCAGATTACCTCCCGCAAATTTTTTTTGGGGGTTCGTAGGGTTACGGAAAACAAATAAATTATTATGGACGGCCTAATTCTACTTGTATAGGTTAAACAACATGCAAAGAAGGGGATTTGTGAGTCTTGTTTGACAGTCACATTATTAGCCCTGTAAAAAAAACCCCACAACATCTAGTCCAGTCTGTTAAGCATGTGATGAGCTATCACTATTACTAATTATAAGGCTTAAAGACCTGGGATAACAATAAACTCTGTATCATCCAGGCCCAATCCATATAAAATCAGGTACTTGGTACTGTTCTCATTCATCCGTTTCTGTAAAGCGTTCGAGAAACTGGTTGACAGTTTGTCAATGCGCATGTGCATTATTATGGTGATAGATAGCTCATGACAGTCTTCCTCATTCAACTTCAGGATTTTTTTTAAGGTCAGCAAAAACATAGGAATATTTGACATGTACGGAATGTGAATATATATAAGAAGAGAATTAACTTATCCTCTATTGATATTCAATGTCGGTTAGGCAGAAAAACGAGTATAATTGAATCCATTCAAAAATATTAAAATATACTATGTGCTTGATTTTCACAGTTTTTGCAACCTATAAAAATAATCAAAATATTAATTTATATGAATTGTGAATGCTACTTGACAAGCATCCACATCTCTTTGACAGATTGACATGGTTGACAAGAGGGTGAATGAAAAACTGCCATAGCGGTTTGAGACATTAAAAGAATCTTGATCGCCTTCTCTTCCTTTAATCGGTCACTATTTCTTATATCCAGGAATACAAGGTTTTTCTAGTCCAATATTAAATTTTTGGGGGACAAAAAGCCCCTTTTTCGAGTTATAATAATACTTTCTACAAGCAGCTGAAAAAAGTAAATATTAAAGAGTGGAATCAAGTAATTTTCATTTAACGCCACTGCCTTCTCCTGGCATAGCATCTCACTCTGTGACAGAGTTCGTGATTTCATCGGCAATTCAAGGTTAAAGCTTGTTGGTATATATCCCTGTATATTGTACCCCCAGATTGGACATAAAACTCAATCATGATGTCAGCCAATCAGCTTCTAAATGCGACTTAAACATGTTATATGTGTTAATATCAAACTCAACAATCTCACAGGTGGACAATTTATCAAATTGGACCTTAAACTTATCAGCAACTGTTTGATCCCACTTATGAGCAGTGTAATTTGTATATCATTCAAAAATCTATTTGAACTTTAAAACATTGTAACGCAGTGAGTATACAAGAATTCTTCTAATTTGGATTAGCAGTTAATAATCCATTTGAAATTTTGAGCAATAAACAGATCTTAAATAATAACATGAATTTAAACATTTCAAATTTGGATCAAAGAGCATGGTCAACAAAATTGAAAATTGCTGGAATTCCTACATTAGCTTACCTTCTTTAACAGGTTCAAGAGCTCGCTGTTGTTGTCTCCAGAGCCTGTACATGGCTAAGGTTTTTTGTGCAGATAAGGCCACTGACTCTGGGTCAGCAAGCAGCATTTACTGTAAAACATCAGCAGATTTATAGCAGGGATCTCCTGAGGGACGAAATAGCCTTGTAAAACATTCACTCCAAACTACAGGCAAATTTCCCAGGCGTGCAATAATGCATAATCCTATACTTGACCGAAGCACCATGAAAGACAAGCAGTTTTTAATAACAAAACCCCAATCTTCCTCCAAGAAAAGAAGTGAGCCGTGCTACATATCACCATAAACCAAATTACTCAAGTCCTGTCGCAAGCCTGGATACTGTAAGATAAAGCCAGTTTTCCCCTGGACAAGATTAGAGCGCAGGCAAACTGAACTGTAATCTGTTGCTGAGAGACATTTCAGTCAGTATCCAAGCAGTCTGCAGACTACGATTGAAATCAGGATTTACAGCCAACACAATAATGTGCAATAAACGGAAGCCATAATCTCCTGGTATCCTCAGAAAGAGTTACAGATGATTACATCCAGCCAGTGTTAGCTTATCAGCCATTCCAAACCATTCCGGATCGACATGGCGCTATCCTCCTAGTCTACAGTAGTTCTAAACGCTTAAACAATTCATTAACTTTGCCATACTGTACAGAGAAAAAGAAGAACAGACATAATGAAATTTGCATTCAGCCTTTTCAGATAAAGTAATTATCACTAAACTGGATTCAATGGACCTTAAGGAAGCAATAGAATATTTCTGACATAATAGGAATGTTTTTTACAGTGCAAATAATTGTAAGACTCAAAAACATTATATCCTCAAAGGAGTGAATTTGGTTCCGGAAAAGGCATGGGCACCCAAAATAATATAATCCCAAATAAATGTTGATATATATTTTTTTATAATAACCATGTTGTAATCAAAACGGAAAGGTTTGTTTGTTTGATTGGGGTTTAATGTCCTACTCAAGGGTATTTCACTTATATGACGACGGATTGTCCACTTCACACTGTTCCTTGCCCTATTAAGGTGGAAACCTGAGAAGAAACCTCATAAAAACCACACCCGCGATTGCCGGAGCCATATCTTGTGACTCACTCATATACCAGAGGGTAGACAGACGGACTCGACCCCGTGAACGGTACATCGAAGTAGGCGTTAGAAAGCGCACTCGCTAACCACCATGCCATGGCCGCGGGCCCAAGACAGAAAGCAGTAGAAAACCCTGCCTGAAGTCTGATAAATTTGGGACAGGAATTTGGTAACATTTTGTAAAAACTCCCCTAATCCCAATAATAATTTTATGGATTGGAACGATGTCTCTTTCTCAGAGACATTATAGTACTGTAGTATCGTGAAGATATTTATTCAATAATTGACAATGTACTGAAGTGTATTTCACTTATATGACTGTCCAATATTACTTGACAATTATAGGTCAAGTGTTTTGCTTTCCTTTCTCCTCCTACAATGCGAATTAAAAACACCCATGCTACCCTAAAAAAACCTGCCCTAAGCTAGAGGGCATTTAACTGATCAAATATACAGAATAATACCATTTTAACATCCCCTCATTTAACAATACTTCCAAAACTCCTAAGTCAAAGGGACCAAAACAGCTAGCTAGAGGTAAGGTAATGAAGCAACAAAGGACTATGTGAGCAACTAAATTAAATTTGCTATTTCTGATCATTCTGATTCTGAATTTATACACACTTTCTCAAATTCATGTTAGGTACAGAACACGGTCATATATGATTGCAATTGACCAATCAGAAACCTAGATTTCACCAAGAAATCTATTCGAGGAATAATAACAGAGCTCTGGGAGGTAATATGACCTGGTTAACAAATTATTCTCGAATTACATAACTCTACACTACACTAATAATCCCCAACACTGTATAAGTGATGTCCTGTAAGAATAAACCTTGGCTTTCTATATAGATCAGCTATGTGTTCTTTCTTGGGTTAAGTTTCTGTAAAAAATTTTTTTATTAAATATTAACCCATAATGCAATTCAGAATGGTTGTCATGGCAATTAATGATCAACAGGAATGAGTCTCCTGTCAATAAAACAACAGTTCCTTGTAGCCCTACATATGTATAATCAACTGAAACAAATAATTCCAGCATGCAAAAGCTGTCACTTACACTTGACAGATTATAACTTCTTTGTATCAACAGCTTAAATAACTCACATTTAATACTTGATAGCTACAATATTTTTCCCTGCTCAAATCCAGAGTCAAAACAAACCAAGATACTAGTAGTTTAAGTGGTGCATATACATGAAGCAAATCCCATAATCAGCAAACTTCACAGGTCAAGAAAACTATGTCTCATGGACTATGGTCCCCCACACCCACAAACACTAGACTTTCAGGCCTTGGAAGAAAACAGGTGGAGAAATTACATCTGCTTCAATCACAGGTCTCAACACATCAAATCTACAGCATAAACACACTTTGTTCAGGCTGACAGCAGGTATTTAACACGAATAGTTTCAATAGGTGCTGTGAACTGCGTAGAACGGCTTATAATACTGCTAAGACTGTTAAAGGCCTTGTTGAATATATACATACATACAATCCACAGATATACCTGTCTTCATTTCTTCAAATATAACAGCAGTGTGTACTTTACTACTATCTTATAATTTCATATAAATTCTAGGGGACATAATTTCACTTATTTGATGGCTTGTTACCTTATTGCATTTTATTTTACTCTCCTAAATGAATGTCTACTCAACGCCAGCTCATCTTTCAGATCAATGCAATAGCTGATGTTATTACTTTAGTTATGAGCATTTGTTGCCTTTGTAATTCTATTTGTTCGATTGGGGTTCAACGTCCTACTTAAGGGCATGAAAATACCATTCCATCAATCAATCAGTAAATGAACTCCACCTAATATAGGACAGCTTTCGAGTAACTGAAGACCACCCCTGGAAAAAATGTCAAATTTCTCGCGACCACTAATTTTCAGGTTAAAAATTTCTCACCAGATTCTACATACGGCGATTATGTTTAAAAAAAAAACTTAAACATCATGCACTATAATATGAACTTTTATGCGATAAAATCAACTATTTTCGGTTTGACATCAATATTGAAGTGGGTTTTATACAAAATTATAATAAACAAAATTAAAAAAAAAAAAATAATAAAAAATATATATATATTTTTTTAAAAATTTCTCACCAGACGTAGGATTTCACGCAACCCACAGTTGCATGATTTTCCAGGCGTGCTGAACACTTTATTTTACAAGATATTTTTATCAGTTTTCTACCAACTGGTTATATAAGTGAAATACCCTTGAGTTTGAAGGAAACACTGTTAGACTGATTCAAACAAATTGAGTTTTTTTCTTATTATTACATCTCAAGATCTGTATTAGACATCTAATAAAACAACATTTATCTATTCTGGTCATTTTGAGGAGCAAAAAATTTTAACTTGCATTTTTTTTATCAAATAAAAATATCCGAGTAAAGAATGAATGAATTAAATTTATGTATGAACTACATGTATAAATACTAAATCATGTCTTCTTTGCTTGAATTTTGTCTCCTGTAAGCATCACAGTAGGATATTATTATCCCTGGGTATTTTATCCCTATCTTATTTTGCTGGTTGACTAATTAGGTCTTTTTTCTTGGAAATCAGTTACAGATCAATCTTGCTGACCTGGAAGTATGCCAGACTGATCACTGAACCCCACAGGTCACCTCTTATAGGTCATAACACCTGAATCATTAACGACCCAAATACTCTTTGATGTTCACCTGTAATTAAGTCAGAAAATACTATGCTTATACATTACATAGATATATATGAATACGTACCTAAATATTCATCCTTTGGGAGACAATAGCCTGATGCTCAGGGACAGTATCATTGTTTGTTTCTGTGGGGTTTATGATGGACTTACAGTATACTGTGCTTGTTAACTGATGTGTCACACACCCAAACTGTCACACACCCAAACTGTCACACACCCAAACTGTCACACAACCAAGATGTATCTCTATATATTTGAACCAGTAAAAAAAACCTTACTTATGTAAATGAATAAAATCAGGTCTTAGTCTTTTATATCCTTCAGAACAATAGAAATGCTGACCGATGAAACAAGAGGGGAGTATGTACAGGTGTAAACAGTATATATAATGAGCCTAACCTGAAGATTCACCTGGACCGTCAAACAAACACGCTGGTTTGTATGGAGACAAGTCGGAGTATAATGAGCACTAACAATGGAAACCCATGCTGATCGGCAAATAATCAAAGTGGTTTGTATTTGGTACAAGCCAGTATATAATTGGCCCTGATTGTAGGGAATAACTTATATTGACCTGGTGACTCAAAACAGATCAATACATCATTTACTGTAAGTCTCTGAAAAAATTAACCCTTGATAACGCGTGTGATTTAACAAAACTTTTTTTTCACCTCTAGAGATAGGGAATAATTATATTCCAATCTGTGCTCTTAAAAAAAAACCAAATCAATACATCATTTATTAAGTATTAAAGTCTCTGAAAAAATTAACCCTTGATATAAACACATGTGATTTAATCAAATTATTTATCACCTCTAGACAGAGGGAATAATAATACTCAAATCTGTGCTCTTCAAAAACAAATCAATACATCATTTACTGTAAATCTAAAAAAAAAAAAAAACTGAAGGAAAGTTTTCCATTTTTTTTCTCTTCACACAAACATCAATTGGTCAAACAGATAATGCTTACTGATCTCAATGTGAGAGAATCAGTTCTTGCCACTAAAGTCTAATGAATGCGGACTGTTGGGATTTGTTTGTTTGATTGGGGTTTAACGTCGTACTTAAGGTTATTTCACTCACAGGGTGGTGTGCCAGCCCATTGGGTAAAGGAAATCAACCAGACACCACTGGCAACAAACAAAAACATCACAGGACAAATACAGGACACTCACAGGATAACACAAAGACATCACAAATATATCGGATATCGGCTTTCTGTTCCTCTTTAGCTCAGAAAGCACCAGGGCAACAGTAAGCTCCATCCAACCACCTGCTGGACTGTTTGACATGTGGTCCCATTCACAGTAAAGTTAAACTGCCATTTTAATGCACTTTTATATCTAATGTTATTTTAGCCAAAGAGGTAGAACTCATCACTTGTTGTTTAAAGTTTGAAGTAAGTTTTAAAACGACTTATTTCAAAGATAGTTTTAAAGATCAGGCAGGGCTCGAAATTGAAATTCAAGATTAGAATGCTATTTCTTCTCTTCTCGAAAAAAAGTGCATGCCAAACTGTGAACCGTTGGCTTTTTTAGCAGGCCATTTTTAAGTTGAACTGCTTTGGCTAAAATTTGGCCTGCTTTTGGCTATTCGCAGGCCTCCACTTTAGAGCCCTGTTAGGCCATAAGGTTATTGCCGTAACATACAAAATCTGAAAGTAAAATAGGTATTATACCTATTCATGCTATATTCAGTTGTAAATATGGTTTCAGTTTTTGCTTTTCAAATGTGACTGCTTCTTTGCAGTGATTTAAATTTCCCCCTGATCTTGAGCCATTCTTATCCATGAAGATGTGCAGAAGGAAACACGAAGTTAGGTTGATTTGCTGGAGGTTAAATGTTGGACCTAAGATTAATTCACGGATATGTCGTGAAAAAACCGGCCCAATAGATGAAAGAATCCACCATGGAGGCTACTGACAATAAAAAAAGACAAGACAATCATCACTGATAGATAAAAACCTTCGTGGCTCACAGGTACCAATACAAATACATCAAAAACAGATCAGCTTCATGTTGCCTCTTAGCTCAGAGAGCACCAGGGCAACACAAAAAGACAAGAGAAGAAAGACAATCACAACTTGCTTCACAAAGACATAAGACACAGATTGGCTTCCTCTTGCCAATAGCTCCAAACTCATCAGGGCTACAAGAGTGTTAGTTTGATTGAAGTTTAACACTGTACTTTAAGCAAGGTAACATGGTTTGTTTGTTTGATTAGGGTTTAACGTCATACTCAAGGGTATTTCACTTATTTGACGACGGATTATCCACTTCTCAATGTTCCTTGCCTAATTACGGTGCAAAACTGGGAAGAAACCTCGTAAAAACCACCCCCGCGATTGCCAGAACCATATCGTGTGACCCACTCATATACCTGAGGGTCGACGAGACGGACTCGACCCTGTGAATGGAATATAGAAGTAGGCTTTAAGAAGCACACTGGCTAACCACTAAGCCATGGCCGCGGGCCCGCAAGGTAACAAGGAGCTCCCTCCCAACGACACAGTGGAGACACCAAGTAGGCACTGATGCAACAGGTCTAGAAAATAAGATTTTCGGGCCCTTGGTAACACTTGTGATTTAACCAAACAACTTTGACACTTGGGGGGTGCTCTTCCAGGAAACGCCTGTGCCTTGGTGTGACAGGATACTACGCTGATTGGGAGGACAAGAGGTAATTAGTGGGAGACTTACCTTGCAGAAGTCTAATGAGATGTCGGACACAACTGAAAACTGTCAGTGGATATAAGTCTGAGTACAAACGAAAACAAAACAGTATCGCCTTAGGAACCAGCTTAGGTACTGTCTTTTTAGCCGAGCGATCCTGAAATCGCTGACTTGAACTGCAAATTTCCATGTTGTATGTTGTTTTATTTGAAGTTCAAAGAAACGATAGTGGGTCACCAAGACTTAGAGGCAGATTCCAGTTTTGTAAAAATTAGATGATAATCTTCCACGAGGCATTAAAAAACATTTTCAATTCTCCAATAAATGGGAAAACCAAATATCCTCCACAGCTGTTATTGGAAAAAACGCTATAAGCACTGCTAACAGATGTTGTGAACAGGTTTAAATAAAGATTATTATTTTAATATCTAATTTACAAAAAAAAGCCTCTTCAGGTTCCATGGAAACTTGAATGTCGAGTCATCTTGTTTGGAGATTTTTCTGTAATCTCACAGTTAGTCTTGAAAATATTGTAGACTTTCACATATTTTTTAAATAAATATCTTGCTGAAACTCTTAAAATCGTCAAATTCTTTACAATAACAGTTCTCTCTGTTAAAGAAAAATCCCATCTGGTCTGAAAATAAATGCTGGGTACCAGAATCAGAAGTAACTAACTAGAAGACATCTTCCAAATAGCTGACAGAACTGTTTGTGATCTCAGCGAGAGTTTTGCTTAGTCTGTTAGAACTGCAGTCTACTCAAATATCATTCACTAACATGGAAAGTGATAGATTTATACAAACACTTTTAAAATCTCAGGCAAAATTATCTGTTCGGTCTTGGTGGATAAACCCTAGAGCTCCTTTATCTCAGTTGAGAATTACACAGGGCGGCTAGGACTGTCTTTGGGAACACCGACAAAAAACCCACACGGCAGTTATAGTGCCCCTCTTAAAGAACCACAGGTCTTTAACAGTATCAAATTTCCACAGAATGACAAGCCTAGAAACACCGACTAGTTCCACATGTCACTGAAACGCTCCTCTTAAATCAATAGTGGGGAGATTATAGCAACTCTGACAACACGGAATGGTCACATTGTACTAAGCCAATAACAAAACACTGAAATCTTTTCATCGTTTCTTTAAGCCAACAGAATCAGGCTTCTTTAACGACTGCTCTGTTTACACTCCTTGTTAATTGCGCAGCTCTGATATCGCAGATTGAAAAATGGATATGTGTTCTCCAGAACTGCCTAACAACGGAGAAATCATTGGTGCCTGTAAATCACGTCTCCTTGCCTGCACCATTAGGGACTTCCTGAAAGGGAAATGAAGCTAAGCTCTCTCCACCCTCATTCTCTACGTCAGTCCAACAACCCATCACCCTCAGGTCATGTCTTGAAAATTCTCTTTGTCATTTTTCCCCACTCTGAGTAGAGAAACTAATATGAGCGAGAAAACAAGACCAGTTTCCTGCATTAACCAATAACGTCATCAGAGCTGACTTTTAGTCAATCGCTTTAGGAAAAGTCACATTTCATTTCAGAGTGAAGAAGGGAATGTGAAGCCTTTCTCATGATGGATTCATGTAATCATCGATACCAAATGAATCCTTGCATAAAATAGGTTTGGCCATACGTGCCATCTCTTACCAGATACATCCTTAACATTTCTTTGTCTGAATTTAATAATGTATTGGGAGAAAGTTCTCTCAAATGATACCTTACAAACGTTACAATTGTTAATATTTAACAATGTACCCTAGGGCATTTCACTCATATGACAATCTTCAACAATGTACTTGAGGTTATTGACTTACTATGGCTGATGTACTTCAGCACAAAGTTACATGTACGATCGTTGATGCTTAAAGAGGCACTAGCGCCCAAGATAAGGATTTTTTTTGAAATTACAGAATCAAATGAGTTATACATATTTTTCTGAAGAAGCCAAAGTTAGAAGCTTTTTGTTAATCCACCTCCAACTCTGTAGGCTAAGTGGTATTTTTTAGCTAACTAATAGTATAAAATTTAAATATTCTTCCAGAAAATTTAAATTAAGGGG
>JAVFBX010242515.1:0-10357 GCA_034783855.1 Mopalia kennerleyi | reverse complement strand
TTTCAACTTTCACCATGGGTTGAGATAGGCAGGATGTAGGGCTAAGACGGAGGAATTAGCCCTATTCATTGTGCTAATATATAACCACATACTGTAATACTGAAGGCATACAAAGACAACAACATTTAAACAAAATATAATTCAACCAGTTGTCATTTTACTTTAATTAATATATATTATATGTGATATTCTGGCGCAGGTTAAAAAAAATGCCCGCCTGTTCCACCAATGAAAGGGAATGTAGGGCCTTTTGCCTTCAATGTAAATATATGCAAAATAACCTATGGAACTTGGTATTACATGTAAAGCTGAAAATATCAGAAATCCGCCGAGAAAGGCTAACTTTTTCTTTTCAGATATATTATTATTCCCTTTTCGATGAGGACAATGTCTTTAACAAATCTTCACAGCTATATAACTAATTTAGCCAAGAGTTTATAGGGTTTACCGATAGCATTATGTCATTTAAAAAAAAAAAAAAATTTATCAAGTGAGATATATAAACCACTTTAGTCCCACCAATCTAATTAAAATAAGATCTAAAACTTTCCCCCCTTTTTTTGTTTATGGATATTGAGATCTTGCGCAAATACTCTACCTACAGTATCCAATTGACTTCAGGTTACTGGGCTTTACTAAAGGTCGGTTGTCCAATAAAAACACCAATGTGTAATTGTTGTGATTGTAAAAATTACCACAAAGCCACATACTATATAAAAGAATTGATAACAATTTATCTACAGGCTTACAGCCGTGTTACTGTCAACTGTCAGCCACAGAGACTAAGTGGCTAAATCCTGCTCAAAACGTAGCTGTTTTTAAAATCTGGATAAAATAATATCAGACCAGATTTTGTTCTTACAGTTCCTAATTTCCTCATGCAAGTGATCCAGTGAGTACCTAGATAAAGTGAAACAGGCGTGAACATTTTTTATGGTAAACAAGCTGAATGGCTAGCCGTTCCACCACTAAAACTTTTTTTTTTTTGTTCACAACACATAGGCATGAATATTGTTAAATGATGCAATGGGTGGTTTACGGAATTTGATGAAATTCAAACCCATCTGTTGTCATAACAGGAGGAGGCTATATTTCAGGTTTCTATAGTTAGTCCGTGTATTTAATTGTTATCGCAGTCACAATACAGATATAAATATTGTAAAATTATGCAATGACAGCCATTTAGTTTTACAGAATTTTATGAAATTCGATCCCATGTGTTGTCCTAATATGAGGAGACTATATTTCAAGTTTCAAGTTAATCAATTAACTTGTTACAGAGTTCACAACACATACAGATATGAATATTGTACCAAGTTTGAAGGTTAATCCGTGAATTTATTCTCTACTTATTGTGTTCACAACACATACAGACATGAATATTGTACCAAGTTTGAAGGTTAATCCGTGAATTTATTCTCTACTTATTGTGTTCACAACACATACAGGCGTGAATATTCTAAAATTTGGTAATAAGGACCATTTTGTGTTTCGGAATTTGGTGAAATGCCATCCGTCGTCTTAACAGGAGGAAGCTACGTACCAGCTACATATACTAGTACCACTCTGTGAATTTTTTTCAAGCTAGAGTGTTCACAAACGTTTGTGACGGACTGAAGCCGAGTAGCATTTTTGCTCCCCCTACTATACATGTAGTAGTTTCAGCACATCATTTATTGACAACCTGTTTATAAATCTCTACTTTATTTTTACTTAAGCCTGCCGCACACGCGCGAATCTCCGGCGGCGATTAATTGCAAGAGATTTTCCGTCTGCGGCAGTTGTTAGCGCACACAGAGCGATTCATGTCAGAAGGTCAATGGACACTTTCAGTACCAGTACAGTTATCTCGATCGGAGGTGAATGGAAGCAACAATATTACACGAAAACGTGTAATGTTTACCGCCGATGTTTGCTCAAGATTATTTACGGTACGGAAATGGCCGATCGATGTTCCGACATTGGGAGCGATTCTGAGTCGATGACATTTTGTAACCATCAAGTACCATCTAGCTTTTTAACGCAGACTGTAGGTAAGACATGGAGGTTAGCCCGCTTCCGGTTTTAATCAAATGAGTCGATGATTCTTCCAAAGTAAGCGGACATTTATACCACGTGACTTACGCTTGGTAATACCGTATGATTTTTTTAAAATGACTTTCATTGAATTTAGCTTTGATTTTGACAATTATATATAGGCTACGGAGCTCGTTTATTATAAGAGCGTAAGAAAAAATAATTTAAATCATGTGACTGTATCTCGGTTATTGGTTGGATGCTTAACTTGTGGCTGCGATTTTCTGTCGCATGATTGCCGCACACGAGGTAAATTGATCGGCAACAGTCGGCGACGGGTTGCGACATATCAAATAAGTTTGATCCCTTGCGACTAGTCGCCGACAGTGTCAGGTCGCTTTGCAATTCTCACAAGCGATTCTCCGTCGGCGACTAATAATCTCAATGAAATCACTAGTGACTACATGTGCGCAGGCTTTATACAGGGGGTGGAAATGGTTAAAATATTTTGCCGGACAATTTTTTAATTTACAATTTTGTCCTGCAGGTCATTTAATACAATTCTAAATTCTGATGAATCACTCTCACGAGACGATCTCAATGATAATCGGATATATTCTCTTTGTCCTGTAAATGTATTATATTTCCACCTCTGTTACCATGAAAATTAAGTTATTTAGTAAAAATAATTCTTATGTCAGATTATGAAACAACACCTGTATGAAATTTAAAAACCCTGGAATTTATATTCCTCTACATATGTTCAAGAGATTTATTTTTTTGGCAAACAATGATTGCCAGAATGGAAATACGCCTAGAATATTTGTACGACAACGTTACCTCCCACAAAAAATGAAATGTAGAGTTATAACTTCAATGACATTCTTCGTCATATAATATGCTTAATGTTCTGCATGTTAAAAAAAATATTCCAAACCAAAATCAGAGGGTCACAGACTCACCCCACAAGTTCATTTCTTGGCTGATTTTGCATGGAATGGCCGTCATACAGTGGAAAACGGAGAAGAAACCAAACCAAAAATAAAAGTGCAGTCATAAAGGAATTTAATTGCGTTTCGAACAACTGGTCACGGTGTTTGTTTGATTAGGGTTTAACGTCCAACCCAAGGGTATTTCAATTATATGATGACGGATTGTCCACTCCACACTTTTCCTGGTCTTTTAATAATTACGGTAGAAAACCGGGAGGAAACCTCGTAATAACCACCCCTGCGATTGCTGGAGCCACACTGTGCGACACATAAACATGACGGTCGACAAAAGGAACTCCATCCAGTGAACAGTGCATCAAAGTAGGATTAGTAAGTGCACTCGCCAACCACAAAGCCACAGGCATGGTAGGCTGATAAGAAAAAGTGTTGGCATATGCCCCAGCAGAAATAAATTCCCAACTTCTGATATTGAACTCAGATTGAAGAATTAGTCCAATATAGATTTAGTGTATAAATTTCAGAGACCTTTTAATAATAAAAAGTTATCTTTAATTCAGACTCAGTTTATCAATGCCATTATATTTTAATTGAAGAAGATAAACATTTGCAGAGACAGTTGTGACTATTTTGATTATACTGCGACTTAGGTTACTAGACAGTGAAAAATGTCAGATTTTGCAGAGTTGTAATTCGAATGACGTAAACGTGTGCATACAGCATACATTTGGAAAAACTGTATATTTAATACCTATGCTGAACATGTCCCGCACAAAATGTAACCAACATATGATACAGTGTTGGTAAGGTGACTATTTCGTTTTGTTGAGTTATTTTATCAAACTAGGATATTGTCAAATTCATTCTCCCCCATCACAAAAGAGCATATGAATCAACGAGTGCCATAACTGTGAAGTTAAGTTCGTTTGGATCTCGTTTCATGAACAGTTTCACAATCTCAGCCGTATCAGCAAGAAAACTCTCAGATGTAGTTTTGCTATGAAAAACTGGACCTCCTCTAGTTCCATCCATTTCATAAAGAGACCCGTCTTTATGAATAAAGGTCACAAAATGATAATCAACTTTATCATTTCTATCTGGAGTGTCGGTTTGTCCTTCTTGGGCACTCTCTTCGTGTGCGACTCCCATGCTTTTACAATTTTCTAACCTATTAGCCCTCTCTTCAGGCGATAAATCCTTTGAATTGGAAAGGAAACTTCCAAGCACCGAAGACGGATCCAGTTCCACCATGTCAATGTTATTTGCCAATGCATGCACTAGAGCGATTGTTCCACAAGCATTTCCTATAGTGCCACTTTGCTTTGTGAAATACATATGTTCTATTTCATTCGTCAGAACGTTTCCAATTGGAAGTTCTTTTGCATTTTTTGTTGAAGGAAACAGAAGCAGGACTGCGAGAACAGGCTGTGGAACAATTGCTAATAAATCAACATCTAGCCCATAAACATCCACAAACTTCCAGGATTCAGGCATTCCTATTCCATAAGCATACTTGTTAAGAACGTCGGGATTGGACTCCAAAGGCAACCATCTTTGTAATGACATTTCTGTAATTACTTGTAATGTCTATCTTTCACAGTAGAAACAAAAAGGTATGCTTTAGGTAGGTTGAGGCTAAGGACCTAGGCTAACGGGTTCGTCTTAATTGAGTAAAGTCAGGTTGCAACTTTAAACTTCTTGTCAATTCTTCCAAAAATAAGTCTTATTTGTTCCAACGATCAAAATAAATATTAACAAAAGCTTTACACCGTCACCATTTCACCAGGATAACAATATGATCTTAAAATCAAGTCTAATTGTATTTTCACAACGCAATAATTCACCATGTAGCCTATAGGCCTATACTAAAGAACACGAGGTCCTCACGCGTATGTGTGTCAACTATCGGGACTGTAGGATAAACAAACAACAGTGACTATAGTGGAATTTACATAAGAAAATTAAGGATAACAACCCAATTCAAAATCAGTAAGATCCAAGATTGTCTGTGTTCGCTTCTGTTCTTTAGAGCCTACTAAACAAAGTAAACGACAAAAATGTTGATCCTGTAGTAGGATTACAACAACAACGTGCTGTAAAAAGCGGAAGTTGAAATTTTAACTGTTACGTCAAAACTAATCTTTTCTCTTCGCAATTTTATTTGGTATAGCATAAATGTTGACGTATTGGAACTAATGTTATTGGATATATGTGCTAATCACCAGTCATTTTCCATAAAACTGTGTACATTTTGATTTATATTAACATTATCGTCTAAACAATTTATCGATTTTCTTTGCCTAACAAAGGGAGCTGTGTTTTGTACACATGCGTGCTACACGTGGCTTTCATAACAAAATTTGACGTGATGGCGGCGACAGTTCAACAAGAGTATATGCAAATGCCCCCAGTGACACGGGCTTATACAACAGCATGTGTCCTCACAACATTAACTGTAGTAAGTATTCAATGCATTATCCCGATATATTCTGTTAGAACGTTAATTATATATTGGTGTGGTGACTGTGGTCATGATCAACAAACATGGTATTGCGTTTGACAGTACCCAGTAGGACCTACATTAGCACAATGAATAGGGCTAATTCCTCCGTCTTAGCCCTACATTCTGCCTATCTCAGCCCATGGTGAAAGTTGGAAACTGATCCTCCGGCGAACGCCGCTATCCCCGGCCTCTGAAAACATATATCCGATATTTCTCTGATTTGTTTCGGATGCAAAACTCTTTCTTTCTCTACTGAGGTTTAAATAAAGTTTTATTTGAGTTTCTCGCCAAAGTTGACACGTTCAAGTTATCTCCCTTTGCAATATTAAGATCAAAAACCGTCAGAAAATATATATTGCAAGTAGTTAAAATACAAGTCATTGTTGTCAGAAAAATCAGATATATGTTTTGAGAGGCCAGAGGTAGCGGAGGATCGACTTCCAACTTTCACCGTGGGTTGAGATAGGCGGCACGTAGGGCTAAGACGGAGGAAGTAGCCCTATTCAGGGTGCTAGATCAACCCCACATACTTACTGAATAAGCGGAGGGACAAGTTTCGTGCAGTTTGATCATTAAAATTAAGGCAAATCCAATGATAATGTCCCATTTATCCCCACTACGTACCTTACAGGCTTCCTCCTGCACTTAAACGCGATGTACGCAGCTTTTTATCCGCTCCGGTCTGTCTATCAGCTCGAAATCGTCCAATATGCGCATGCATGTTTCCCACGTTGTTCAAATTTGTACATTTTTGCAGTCAGATGAAGCTAGTGGGGAATATAGCGAACACTTCCTAAAATAGTTTTTGGAGGTTTATTTATTTTTTTTGTTTTGAGGCAATTGTCTGAGTGAAGAAAAAAAAAACCTCCGCTTCATCTGACTGCGTAAATGTATGAATTGGACAGCGTGGGAATGCATTAAGATGTCTCAGGAAGTGTGAATTTGTTAGTTTACCTGCTGTAATACATGTGATCAGATACATGTACTCTCACTGTTTCACAATGATCAAAAATAATGTTCAGAATTGTTCAAAAGACAATCTAGAGTTTACAAATTTAATATAATTATTGCCTAAGGAGCATGGCGTTAAACACCAATGAATGGATTTGTTCACTCCGTATAGTGTATATGTACACAGTTCTACAAAGCATTATGCTCGGATTAACAGAGCATTATATGGCAGGTTATACTGTGTACATGTAGCTTAAATACGCAAGTGTCTACAAATCTAAGTAACTTCCTGTGACTTGAGTTGTGAAAAAGCCAACAAGGAAGTCACAAATGTATTCTGAGGCCTATATCTTTCAAATTTAAGCTTATAACAATATTAAATTGTTTGCACTGGAGACTAAACACAAATATAGGTACATGTAGTGCTGAAACAACATGTAACGTCTGGATATTTGTGAAGAGTTAGCTGACGTCCCTCAGATCTGGGGTGGAATTCACCCTGATCACGTTGACCTGTACTTCAGTGTAGTAGTGTACTACATGTAACCTGTTTCTCTGTAATATTTCTCAGCACTGTGCTGCTATTAAAGCTGTGTTACAAGTGGCAAGTCTAAAAAATAACTGATCTTAGGCCTGCCGGCCAGAGGGAATTTTGACTTCTGCAGCCAGATTCTTATAATTGATAAATAATCGTTGTCAAAATACTAATGCAGGTAAGCATGTATACATGTATTGTATTAAATTTAATGGGATCAGGGATTGAAAAGTTTGTTTTTTTATTCCATTTTTTAAGTATTGCTACATTTTTCTAGCCTTTTTTCGGTCCTCCACACAAAAAGTCATGATCTAATATGTTTAAAAATGCTGGTCTTTTTAATAGAAACTACCTGTAAAAGAAAAATCACTGTATTAATTTATATCACGACATGTTATGAAAACTATTATTAGGGTATTGACAGCTACATTCCATTCACTGAATAGGTAATTGGAATTACCAGGCGAAAGAATTTGATCCACTATTTCACAATCCACTGGTTCCTATCATAATAACTTCTAGTGTTATATTCTATATTGGTGTCAATCAGTACCTGTGATAAAAACTACTGCTCTACATTCCACACAAATCACACTGAAGATCCCAGCCCCTTGGCTTCACTTACATGATCAACTGAGTAAGTTAGTATTTTGTTTGATTTATTATTCCAGGACTTAAATTCCCTGATACTTGAGCATACAAAGATTTTGATCTCGGTTTCAAGTCACTTTCAAGGTTGGTGGAGTTTTGCCCCACCTCTGCAAAACTGTCAAGAAAACAATTTGCCCCCTAGGGCCCTTACATCTATGGGTCCAATGATTTTCCGTTTCAAAAAATGAAAAATTCCATTTCAGATTTTAGGAATTCCATTGTAATTCCGTTTCAATGTCAAAACTCTAATTTTTATAAATGAGGTTGACAGAAGATATCGCAAAATCACTATTATTCCTTAAATCACTCATTTTGATTCAGGAACAGACGAAAAAGTTTCATTATCGCTGTCAATGAGTCCGCCATCTTGAATTTATAATTAGGTCTTCGTTCCAAAACCTATCCGATTTGTTTAAAAATCAAGGAAAGTCTCAATTTGGTACCAATGTGTTAAACATTAAACATCGTAGAGCTTTGTCTAAAGTTGTTCATGAATTCGATATTTTTTAACAAAATCTGCTACATGTATTATTAATCACGATAATAACTGTGCAGATGAAAACACCCCTCTTTATAAAAATCGGAGAGTTCCTCGCAGGAGACAACTCTTACATCAATGATCAAATATTTGCATGTATGCGGCGATCAGGCTACATGTACAATGATATTCACGCCAGTACAGATTGCTAAACGGTTTTGATTGCCCATTTCCCTTGCCATTCACAGAAATTGAACATATAAGTTTCCTGTTTTCAAATACAATACAGTGATCAATGAACACTGTATTTCTGTTTCGTTTCCGTTTCAGGATGCGAATTCCGTTTCACATTGGTGATTCCGTGAATTCCGTCCGTTTTCCACGATTGTGGAAAATCACTGGCCCTACATGTATCATAGTCCCTATACATAAGAGGATTAGAGTTGCGTAATACTGGAATGTTATACTATTGGTCAGTCAGTCAGTCCTCCTGTGAGCTGGAAAAACCTACAGTAGTAATGTAAGTCAAATTTTAGCTTGTTCATGTATTTATACTTACTACTGGTTTTACCCCTTGATTTTATCATGTGAAAGTGTGTGAAACTCTTTCCTGTTTATATGTAATAGCAGTTTTCCATCTGGAAGAACCGAGTTAAACAGTTAATGTCACAGATTCACTAAGTTTTCCCTGATCACAGGTCAGGAGTCTGGACACTGGACTTCTGAATTCCATTCATTACACCGTACATGAAAGATCTATGCTCTAAAGCTGCTGTTTGATCGCAGTTGTAACAAGTGGTTTACTGTCGAACTGTTGAGGAATAGAGGTAAGGTATGTTGATACATGGTAACTGAGTACAAGTTGTAATTAAACTGTCAAATTAAATGGTTAAAGATGAAGTACATTTTTTGGTTCAACTGGAATGCCTGTTCAAATTATTTGGCGTCTTTTAAGAACAGCTGCTGCTTATAAGTAACTCGTTACCAAAAAAAACCCCAGTCCAAACAGAGTCTCATGGAATAATATAATCATGGCGTTATCCCGACATGGTACTACATGAGCTACTACTAGCTTGTAAGGATGTATGGATACACATTAAAGTACAGGGCAATTTGTAGACAAATTTTCCAGGTTCCTATTCCAAATTCCTGTCCCATAATCAGAGTTCTGAATCGGGTTTTAGCTTGATTTTAACAGAGATATTAGGAAAATAGTAATATATTGAGATTAATTTGGGCTTGAAATAGTTTGGGCGCCCATAAGTAACCTTTTTTGTAACTAAAATGGCTCTGGATACTGCTCTGAAGTAGTCCCACTCTGGACCGATTTTAATGCCCATATTACATATAAGTGTATGCCACATAATTGTATTATATTTTTTTTTTAAATAGCCTATGAAAATAACATTGTACAGAAATGTGTCCAAACAGAGTCTTTTGGCATAATTATATAAATCATTGTATACATAATAATATAAATCATTGTATACATAATAATATAAATCATTGTATACATAATAATATAAATCATTATATACATAAAATCATTGTATACATAATAATATAAATCATTGTATACATAATAATATAAATCATTATATACATAAAATCATTGTGTACATAATAATATAAATCATTGTATACATATATATGTATCATTGTCTCATGGTACATGTACTTGTGTATACATATAAACTTAGGATATGAGCTTAAATATGGATACACATGATAATGTAGTGAGACTCTGGGCAATATTTAGTGCATTTTTGACCACTCACAACTTGATCTGTCCACAGTTTAATTGACTGTTGTTACGTGCTTGTTACATTGAGCATATTTACACTGCACTTGATTTGAGGAAGTGTCTGCCACATCTGGCTTGACATCACATACACGCAGCCTCATTACAGAGCTCGACTGCCTTCAAGACTGGCAGAGAAACACTCTAAGAAATCATATAATTGGATGTCTTTGTGGCACTTATAGTGGTAAGAAGAAGTCTTTCGTAATTTGTAGGTCAAGAATCCATTCCAAACAGAAAGTAAAAGTTTACATGTACTGACCAGTATTTGTCCCCTGCTATAGTACATGTAATTTTCTACTGTTAAGAGCCCCGTGGGGGGAGCGGGTTGGCCTGTCCTGTGGCTTCCTCAGTCGATCGTAAGAGGCGAGAAAAGAGGAGCTTTCTGTTGCCCCGGTGTTCTCAGAGCTAAAGGGAAACAAAGCTTATCTGTTTGTACGTTTTATTTTTGTCTCCGTCGTCATATAAGTGA